>JAHBCN010001051.1:425127-532627 GCA_019359885.1 Listronotus oregonensis
AAAAAAGATTTTTAAAAAATAAAAAATTATTTTAAAAAATTACAGGGTTAAAAAAAAAAATGTTCCATTTAAATATAAATATTGTTTAAACAATATAAATATTTTTTTGCCCCTTCGACAAGGTTTCTGATTTTAAACACTAGGAAAAAAACAAAGTTATTCAAAAAAATTATCAAAATCGGAGCTGTTTTTGAGGATTTTAAAATTTTTCCCATTTTTTTTGTATTCATTGACGCTACTAGTTTGTCACTTCATTTATTATCATTATTACGAATAATAAATTTTTTTTTTAAGTAAATTCAAAGTTAAGAAATTTAATAAATCTCCCGTATCCCCTGTTCGGGAAAATTATTATTTCTTCCCCTTTCTTGTGATCCAGGAAAAAATTTACGGTATAATGGATACAAAACCAAATTAGTGTAGTGATCCCGTTTTTGGTTAGAAAAAACATGGACTATTTGTAATAAAATTTTGGTAAACGCTATATGTTTTAAATTTTTCTGCACAGACAAAAAAAAAAAAAAATTAGGTTTTTTTTATTAATCTTTACGAACCCACAAAGGTTATAAGTAACTTGAACATCGTCGAGGGATTTGGGTAATAAAAATTCTCCAGTTCCAACAATGATCAAGTACTGAAACATGAAATTTGGTTTACGGCACCTTTACACATCGCGGTAGTGCCATCACGGACGAACGGGGTGTTTCAAAATACATGGGACAACGCTTGACAGGGATTCTTGGGCCAAAAATAAGAAAAAAAAATGAAATATAAACATCCCCCCAAAACTCCTCAATTTTAAGAAAGGGATTAAAAAAATTAAAAAAACCAATTTTCCCTTTATTTTAAAATGGGTTTTTGATTTGAAAAAATTTGGTACAGTTAGAATATTGACCGAAATCCCTTTTTTTGATAATAAACTCAAGTATCGTGTCGAGAAACTTTATTTATTTTTTAAAAATTTTTCTCATGACTTTTTTATTTATTTATTCATTTATTCAATAAGTACACCACAAAAAAAATTTCAAATGGTACACAATAACTAAAACTACTTTAACCCAATATTTAAAAAAAAAAAATATATATATATATATATATATATATATATATATATATATATATATATATATATATATATATATATATATAACATAAAGGGAAAAAAAAAACTAACAGTATTACATTGTAAAAAAAGACTAATAGTTACATAAAAAAACAAGTATACACTGGAGGAGTTAAACAAAGTAAATAAAATAACATACAAAGTAAAATATGAAAAAAAACAAACTTCTGTAGGTATTATCTTTTTCAATGATTTAAACTTATTAAAAGTAAGCAAATCAACGTCATGAAAATTTTAAAAATTCTTAGAACCCTATTAATAAAGAGGTAAAACCAAAATTGTTGTTTGATTTTTCATGAAAACACTGCCGAACGAGTGGTTTTTGCGGAATTTTTTAAATTTTATTTTATAAAAGTGGGGAGAGTCAATACCACCCCGGATTTTATTAAAAAAAAAAATAAAAATTTTCGCGGTGTTTTTCAGACTTTAAACAACCAATAATAAACGGTGGAATAATCGATTTTTAAAAGGCCTATTTTTTCAAAAATTTTTTTTATAAACTTGTTCTGTACTCGTTCTAGGCGATCAAATTACGTTTTAGGGGGGAGACCATACCCAGATTTTAAACTCAAATATCCCGTACCAAAGCGAAATAAACGACTTTAATATTTGAATATCTGTGACAAAAGTACGATTCGTCTTATGAACCGTAACATGCGACATTGTTATTATTATTACTGATAATTTGGTACATGGGATTATTCTCTGCTTTGTTCTACATAACTACTACTACTACTACATAAGAAAAGGGCTCTTAAAAACGTCAATGAACTTAACGGACTTCAAGATATTTTAAGTTTATATTCATATAAATAATGTATTTTATCCGTACATGGTACCCTTTTTGATGAATTTTCAAAATGTTGGGAAAACTACAAGAGAGAAAAAAAAAAATCGTTGCTAACTGATTCGTCTCAAGATAAGGGGGGTTTTTTTAAAAAAAATAATATTAGTGATTATATTATTTAGCAGTAATTTTAGGCAATAAATTTGTTGGTTTGTACTAGGAAGTTTTTTTATTGTAGCAGAAACGGTAATTAGGACGTATCGTTTAAAAAAAAAAATTTTTTAAATGATATATCAACTAAAACAAACATACATACGGTGATACAAACAATGGATCTAGAGTCCCTGTAGGATACCTTTATTGTTTTTTTAACTACCAATTGATATTTTTTTCCCCCCAAAAATTAAAAAAAGAATATTAATAAATAGGTATTACCAGCCCTTTTTTTTAAATTGCTCTCAGACTTTTTCCCAGCTATGGTGTTCTGGATGCGCTTATTTTATGAAGGAAAAAAGATTTAAGTTACATCAAAATCTTTTTGCTTATTTTTTACGGGATCTTTTATTTTTAATATAGTTTAAAAAAAAAAATTAATTAAAAAAAATGTTGTTAGGGACAGCAACAAAAAAAAAAATTTTAAACTATTTCTGCTAAAATAAATTTAAAGGGCCCAAACTATACAAACTTTGAAAAAAAGACAAGGGCATTTGTTAATTTACGAAGCATGTTTAGACTTTGACTATATTTGATGATTTTTATGGGGGAAAAGGTGTAGAGGGAGAATTATTAAACATTTTTTTTAAAAAATAACGGAGATATAGGTTTTTGGAAATGTAAAAATTTTTAGATTTTAACCCTATTTTTTACTTTCTTTTAATTAAAAAAAAAGGGAAAAATAAAGATATTTTGTAGGATTGAGGTATACATAAACGTATTTATATAAAAAATTATGTTTAAGTTATAACGATCGATTAAAAAAAGTAGGGCCGGATGTTGCAAATTCAAAAAAAAAAAAAGTCTTGAGAAAAACGCGTTTAAAGATAAGTGAAAGAAAATTTCAGGCAGTAATCAATCAATTTAAACTACTCACTAATTAATTAGCTAATACTTCTTAAAATTTTTATCCAATGTCTCTATTATTAAAAGAAAGAAAAAAACATCTGCTAACGTGCTGACTATTATTCCTGCTCGGCCTCTCCGTGCTTGATGCCACGCGCTCCGACCAAGGAAGTTTAAAAGGTGTATGGAAGCCCAATAGAACAAAATTGTCCAGCCGTGCACGGCAGCGGGAATCGGGGGGTCGGCAATGCGGAGTTTGCGCAATGAGTAGTGGGTCAGGGCCAGACTTCCATAATTCTTTGTTACTATCTATAAAGTTAACATCACCATATGTCAAATTTAAACATTCACTGTTTTTTTTTGCACAAAATTGTTGGTTATTCAACGATATCACTGTAGAATATTTAAAATTATTTTGTAATATTGGATTTTATATCATCTGATATAATATGGAAAGAATACTTTACAGCCCTCTATTTAAATGGTTGATATTTTCGGGAGTTTTGTATTTTTACCAAAAATCTTTGTAAATAAATAAAACACGATTTTTTAAATTAAATTTTAAACTAAATTGTTAAATAAAATCAAAGACAATTGTAGTTATCACTATAGACGCCCAGTCCCTTTGTATAAATACTTTTTGCCGACAATTGAATTTTATTCGAATATTTAATTTTTACCTGCTGAGGTACCTCTCAGCGTTGCCGTTTTGATTCATACTATGTCATAATCTATTTAAAGCGTAGGCTCCCTCCACATATTTTTGTTGCAAAAACAACAAACTGCTTTTTGCACAGATATTGGTCGAGGAAACGAAGTAATGCACGATAAATTTTTTGTGCTGTTAGATGGATTTAAATGCGGTTTTTGGTATTCGATTCTTATGAATGAACCTCTAAAAACTTTGTGATTAAATGTTATTAACGGGACATGAAAAATTCCCGTTGTGCATTAGAAAACTAAATTTTTGAAATGCATTTTATAGTTTGTAATTAGAAAAAAATATATAATTGTAAACTTACAAATGCATTTTTTAATACACAAATCCAGTTTCTCATTTCCCATTAATTAAATTTGTTTATTAAGTTTGTAGCCGTTTATACGAATCAAATGCAAAAAACCACATACAAATCCAATCTGCAAAAAAATCTCTCGTAAGGCCAATTTGAGAGGCTGGTACGCTGGCCAGCACGCCACCGCTGAATGGAACTAAAATTTTCTATAAGTTGGCTAGTGAGCCCAAGGGGTTAAGGAAAAGCTGCTAAAAATATTTAAAAATTGTTAACAATAATATAAATCAAATTACAGGTCCTATATTTTTTCAAAAAGAGCCAACTTTTAAGCAATCTTATAAGTTATAAAAAAAATAATCGTCACATCAGCTCTTTTATATTTATTGTACTTTTAATATAAAACTTTATTAACGAAGGTATAAGGGTTGCTGTGTCTAAATTGTATAGTTTTTAAATATTACGCAAATACCTATTTATTAAGAACAATATAAAAGAATAATTATTTATTCTAAAAGTTTGGTAGTTGTTTAAAATCACGACCCCACTTTTTGGGATGTAAAATCAACATGAATATTTTTTTTTAATTTGACAAATATTTTTATTTTTTAAGTTTGTCGAAAATAAAGTAATAAAAAAATTAAAAATGTTAATTTTTCGATTAAAAAGTCTTTTAGAATTTTTTTGTTAAATCTTAAAATTGATATAAAAAAAATGAAATATTTGTCTTTACACGTGAAATATCTTACAAATTACTAGAAATTGCGAAACTTAAATGAATGCATTTTTATTTTCAAAATAAAAATGCATTTATTTAAAATTTCTATAAAATTTAAAAGATTTTTTTTTGTAAATCTCGAGAAAGGGAGCAGATACGATTTCAATTCAAACTGGATTTTGCAGTACAAACATGGAGTATCCGAATCCCGCGCCCCGTTACCTTTCACATTTTTATTAATCTTACCCAAGCTTCAGAGGTACCGTGCATAGTTAAATATACCGATTATTTAAGCAGGAATATAAAATATAATTGAATAAAAAACATTACTAGCCAATCAAAATTAACTAGCGACCTAAATTGTTTCCCATATTTCCCAGTGTAGTGGCTTCCAATCCCCCGGACCTTAATTTTTTAAAATTTATTTCAGTCCTAAAAATAAATATAGAACCTTTTTGTAATCATAAGGAGTAACCGCAACAACTGCCTGTATTTTTTTTTCACAATTTACAGAGAGGTGAGAAAAAATATGCAAATATGAATTTTATACTAATTTACTCGTCGCAAAAAAATAAGATGAGCATTGCTTTCCTTTTTTGCAAATTTTAAAAATCACCCTATTTAGGGGTTGGAAAATCGGCAAATCTGAAAATTGCGAAAATTGTAGTTGTATTAGAAGTTACTTCTTACTGCGATTTTTGTTTTAAATGGACCTTGGAAAAATGAAATAGTTCATTTTCATTACTAAGAAGGTTGTACACCAACCCCCATGGTCTATGTGTGGGTGCAATCATCCCCTAAAGTATATAAAATTGTATACAACTTCAAAAATTTTAAAACATCGGATTTTTAGGACATGTCTAATAAAAAATAAATGTTTATGATAATCAACTTCCCCATTCTAAGGGTGGAACTACCCTAATCAATAGGAAAAATTAAATAAAATACTAGCTTTTTCAAAATAAGTCTTAGTTGGTATTTTTTTGATACAAGTATATAAATCAGGTGTAAGGGGGTATCATCCACTAAAATGTAGAAAATCATATACGACTTAAAACTGTAAAAAAAAATATTTAGATGTCTAAGGATATCTCAAATATGATGGACAGTATAGAATGAGTTTTGATAATAAACCACTCCTAAAATTAAGGGTAAAGAAACACGCATTAACAGCAAAATTGAATAAAATGTTAGCTTATGCAAAAAGCGTTTTGACCTCATATTTTTCTCCCAGATGTATAAAAAAGACCATCTTAAATTTTTCAAGTTCATTTTTAATCAATGCTACCTTGCAAAGGGGTAAATTTATCCCCTTAAATGTATAAAATAATATAAAACGTTTAAAATATTAAAAAATGTATTTGGATGTTTTAGAATATCTTAAATATAACACGAATTTTCTTAATTTTAGGGGATGAATTTACCCCCTTGCAGGGGTGGTTTTGGTTAAAAGTAATCTCAAAAAATCTAGATACGCCTGCTTTTTATACTTGGATCAAAAAAATACGAAGATAAGACTTTTTTTTGTAAAAGCTAGGATTTCATTCATTTTTTCTCACTGATAAGGGTAGTTTTACGCTTAAAAAAGGGTGGTTGACTATCATATTACACATTTATTTTTTATTGGACATGTCCTAAAAATCTGATTTTTTTGCAATTTTTAAAGTTGTACATGATTTTATATATTTTAGGGGATGATTGTACTCCCACATAGTTTATGGGGGTTGATTTACAACCTTCGCAGGGATGCAAATGTATTATTTTATTTTTTCATGGTCCATTTGAAACAAAAATTAAAGTGAGAATAACTTTTAATACCACTGCTATTTTTGCAATTTTTAGATTTGGCATCTTTCCAACCCCTAAATTAAAGTGATTTTTTTAAATTTGCAAAAAGCGAAAAGCAATGCTCTTCCTAAAAATAAATATATGTGAAAAAACTGGTACTTTTTAAGCGATTTTTGGAGTTACTCTTTTAAATATCAAATATTTGAATTAATAACTGTTAAAAGGTTACTCTAAACACCGATTAAATTTTAGGTGTCGATCATATAATAATAAGGTATTTATTAGTCTAAATAATTTTAATATACATGGATAAATACTTACCACAGTTTATAATCAATTGCTTACACAGTGTACTATTCTTGTAGGGAAAACGAAAAAGTTTAACTTTATAGATTTTCCGACATTTTAACAAGAAAACAAATTTTAATTACCACAGGGAAAACAGAAACAAATCACAACGCACAAATGGTAATACGATATGGAATGAATTAAACAAAAAAGTATTTTTTTTATTTCACTACAAAAAACTAGCCGTTTTTTGCTTCTTTGATGGCCACACTTTAATTAATAATTTTCACTTTATTTGCAAATAGCAATAAACTAAAAAATACATGCTTTTATTTGGATTTTATTTATAAAAAAATAATAAATTTAGGTGAGCCAATACAAATATCACTTGTTATGTAAGGATGTCTTATAATAAAAAAATTGAATTTGTAAAAAATTAAAATCATGTTTACCAACGTGTATTCTTATACTAGGTATAAATATATTTTAGGAAATAATTCCCCACAGTACAAGTTTAACTAATTAAAATTTTATTATTTAATAAAGAAAAAAAAATAAGAATAAGATTATTAAAACGACTATAAATTCGAAGTATATTTTCGACAGAAATAATTCCTACTTTCTGTTACTTCTTTTATTGGTTTGGCAACAGTGTTCGTTTATACAGCAGCGTGTGCACGTATATTCTCTCGATGGACGCTCGCTCGAGGAATCTCAGCAAGCGAGCGTCCAAACCTATTACCAAAAATTTTACATTGTTCTGTGTGTCTATAGTGACAACTACAATTGTCTTTGATAAAATAAAAGTACCTAAATGTAAACCTTATTTCTTTTTTATAATCCACAAAAACACACAAACATTGTGGTAATCATCTAAAAGATAGTTAAGATTGCCTTACTTTCCCACTGCTATTTCCTATGAATATTTTATTTTCTATTATTCATAATTGATATAGGTATTATTATTTATTCGGTTACCTAACGTTACGTCTCATAAGAAACACCTAATTTAAATATAAGAAATACTTACCTAAAGTAAAAAATGCCGGGTATGTTACCCTTGGATTTGCAAGACAAAACTATACAACCTCCAGTCATTTTGTTACGATATTAAGTAACAAACAATAAACAAAAAATTATAGTCACAATTAAATAAACACTAATCACTAAAATAAAAATGTTTTTATCAATCCAAAAAACTCCTGCAACCACAAAATATAATCACACAAGGCAAAACAACCGAAACTAATACGGCGCAAAAGGCACAAACCACAACACAAACGGCGATTGATGAGACGACGACGCCAACGGTGGTGGATGGTACAGCGCGGATATCATACGCGCCGCGTGCGCCGATGCATTAAAAAAGGTATTCCGGCCCTCATAAAAGTATAATGTGTTGCCTAACTGCACATTGATTTATCAGTGTGTAAGTGGGCAACACATTAAATTATTTCATGGAATTTTGTTATTGCGCAGAATCGGCAAGGCCAAGTCTGACAGTTATTTTTATACTGGGCTGGTCATTTTTTGATCGAATGGGCCATAGCATTGGGCTTCCATACACGTTTAAAACTTCCTTGGCTCCGACCGATCGACCGAGGGACACTCAGTCAAATGCTTATAACTTCCAAAGGCATGAAATTTCTTTTGGATATTTTTAGAGAATATTTTTGAACATTTCTACAATCGATTAATAAAAGAAAAAAAATTCCAAGCCTCTGCACCTATTTTCCCCCCTCTAAGTGGAGTTGAACCGATTGGTGCTCTTCCACTACAATCTTAATAGACTGATTCTGCTGTTTCAGAGCGCTGTGTCAAGGCTGTTTTTTTTTAAATAGATCCATAAACATGTCAAGGGCTTCTCTATGTACCTCGTGTTTGTTCCTTCTCTTAAGAGAACACACATAGGTTGTCTTCTGTCAGACTCATTATTTTCATGTGTTTCTATAACTTACAATGTCCTGTAGGTTAACGTACCGCTATCCTTACTGTATTACGGCTGTAGTTCACCAGTGATTCCATTAACTTCGGAGAAAAGCATTTAATTAACATTTTCGCTTGCCGTTGTTTAGGTATCTGCAACCATCAGTTACATAATTCTTGGTCTATTCAGTTTTCCACAGATATTCTAAAAAGACTACCAGAAACCCCTTAGGATGGTTCTGGTCTTACCAACTTCTTGTTTGAGTCTAGCAGCTTTATTTCCTGGGTGGCCCTCATGGCCTAGGAGGACACTATTTAACATAAGAAGTAACCTTATTGGCGTTGCCACTTTTTATGCGTGGGAGATAACTCTTAATTTTTAAATACATAAGTTATTAAAAAATTTCATTACTTTTAACAGCTGAATAACATTGATTCACTTGTAACCATAGTAAGCTGCAAGTAAAGTCAAAGTAACTTTCACTGAAGTTTAAAAAATGAATCAATTTGACTATCAAGTAGACATGACTGTTAATTCATTAGCTTTGTTAGCTTTTGTCTCATTAAATTGTTAGGTAATTTTTTTTATCTTGTTTAGTCTTGATAAAAAATTGTTCTACTTGCCAACCTACTGTTTTTATTAAAATTTTATAAAGTTATAAAAAAGACTCCACTACTGCGGTAAAGAGGTAGTTACCGCGCACTAGTGAGGTAAAGCGGTAGTTGCCTCACTAAAAATAGTGCGTGTAACTTTACTTACTGCACGGTTGTAGATTAAGTTATGTATTAAATGCATTTTGCCTTCATATTAAAAATATGTTCTTAAAAATGAAGTCAAGAATATTTTTTAACAAAATTAAGAAAATGTTTCATTCAATTGACGCCAGAAGATAAAGTTTTCTATGTTATTCGGATCGAAAATGATCATTATGATACACGTCTTGTTCTCAGCCTTAGCTAACGCCTCGTCTGATAATATTTACGGCTAGTTTGATCGTTTTTTTTGATCCTTATTACATAAAAACTACTTTCGAATTATTTAATAACCAATAATTGTTATTGACGGGTAACCATACTTTTTTATTTAAAACTAGCATTTTGCCCGCGTTGTATACACAATTTTGGTTGTTTTGGTTTTCCCTGTTTTCGCGAAATATTGCTCTTCCCTCCCCTCCTACTCTATCGCGTTACACTACATTACCCTCCTCTCGCCTTGTCTACCATCTTATATTACGAAGCGCGCGTTGTGTGATTGAGCAATTTTTATTTCATTTGTTATTATTTTGTACTGCGGTTTTATACAAACTTTCATCCCTTCCACCATTTACTGGGAAGTTTTTTAAAATCCTTTCTTAGCTGACTTCTCCTATTTTTCTGGGTAATCAGAAGTCTAATTATTAACTCCCATAATAAAAACTTCAAAAATAACGTTTTTTTTTGTAAAACTTTCATCCCCATTTTAACCCCACAAGGGATCTAATTTCAAAAATGTTAAAACAGATTATTTTTATTCCCTCTTCTTCCGATCTTGTCTAAGATTGTTGAGAAGTGTATATCCCTAAAAATGATTAGATTTTTTGAGGAAAACAATCTTTTTACAGACTTCCATTTTGGATTTAGGGAGGATTTGAGTACCGTGCAAGGAATACTTAACCTTATATCTAAAATTATGGATTCTTTTGAAAAATTAGAGTACAATGCCATAGTCTTTTGTGATCTCAGCAAGGCGTTTTACTGTGTTACTCACGCCCTACTGCTGCAGAAACTTAAACATTACAACTTTCATCCTTCCAGCATTCAGTTTCTTGGGTCTTATTTGGAGCAGAGAAGTCAGGTTGTCCGATGGCGGGGCGTGGAGTCTGCGAAGAGACCAATGAACCTGGGTGTGCGTCAGGGCTCAATTCTTGGGCCTATACTCTTTCTTGTTTACATTAATGATCTGCCTCTTAGTAGCCCACTTGCAAACTTTACAATCTTTGCGGACGACACTTCTTTCTCTCGGAGTGCTGGATCTCTGCCGGAAGAACTGGAGGAGTTATCACTGGCACGTTCGGAGGTGGAAAATTGGTTTAAGATCAACAAGCTTCTTCTTAATAAAGAGACGATAGCCTCTATGGACTTTTCTTTGAGGGATCTTTAGGCTCCTAATAATAATCCGGAGGTGGTCAGGTTCCTCGGGGTTCATCTCGATGTTGGTCTCAGGTTCGATAAGCATGTTGACTGTGTGTGCGCCAGACTCAGGAGATCGGTTTTTGCCCTGCGTGGCCTTTGAAAACAGTGATAGCAGCTGTGTTTCTTTGAAAACAGTGATAGCAGCCTAATATGCTCTGTTTCATTCGGTTTTGTCATATGCGGTACTAATATGGGGTCACTCATCCCACTCTTCCAGGGTCTTCGCTCTACAGCGAAGGGTAATAAGGATAATGGCTGGATTGAGTTACAGGGAAGACTGCAGAGAAGCATACACCAGGCTTCGAATTCTAACTTTTCCTTCAGTTTTTATATTAGAGACTCTAACTTTAATCATAATTTTTTAAATACTCTGTAATTAGTTGTAGTTTTTTTTACTATTTTAATATGTTTACTGTTTGTCCGGGGTGATTTTTATAATTAATGTTCTTTTTATAAGTACTTCTAGACCATGTTTTTAGTGTTTGTTTATGTACTTTTTAAATGTAATTTTAGTGATATCTCTTATTGTTTGTATACATATCTAAATTTTTATTGTATGACGTGTGTAAACGCCAATGGCGTCCTAACATTAATAAATTATTTCATTTCATTTTATTTCATTTATTCGTAGTCAATAACCTAACCTAGAGCGGAGTTTCCTAAAATCCTTTCTTAGCTGACGTCTTCTATTTTTCTGGGTAATTAGAAGCCTTATTACCAACTTTAAAAATGACCTTTTTTTAATACAAACTTTCATCCCCATTTTAACTTTAAAATCTTTTCTTAGCTAAAGTCTCCAATTTTTCTGGGTACTTAATCAGAAGTCCATTTACCAACTCCCATATTTACAACTTCAAAAATCGCGATTTTTCTATATATACATATTAATGAAGTTTAATACAGAATTTCACCCCGTATTCTCCCCCTTTAGGGAGTGAGTTTCCCCTATTTTTTCTTTACAATATTAGTATAAATTTAAGAGTTTTCCCCCTCGTAAAAATGGTTTATAAAGTTTCTTCTAAAGTCAAGTAGTGTCCTCCGATGTTCCATTGCATCATTCCAAATTTCTTTTTTTTTTAATTAGGCGTTTCTTAAATATTGCCTTGTAATAGACCACCCTGTATAGTAAAATTTTAAATCTCTTAATTTTTTTGGGTGTAATCGCTTAGCTTAGTGAATACAGTGCTTCTGTTTTGACCATTAGTTATTTTCTATTTCTGTAATATTCGTCAGACTGAATTTAACTATGTATTTGTAGCACATTTTATGATGTTATCTTTATTTTATTCACAATGCGGATAATTTGATTCCATTAAAATCAAAAGCTAGGTATTAGACTATTTTCAGTGATTCCCCAATTGTTATAATATAATACTTATACCGAGTAAGACTGTTTTAAACATGATAATGTTTTTTTATTTGTTTTATTTGTCACTTTTTAAAGATAAAAGACTCTCTAAATGTGATAAGATAGTTGTTGTATTGTAGAGATTAGTAAAATATAAATACCTACCTATTTATAAATTATCTCTGTATACTTGCTGCTTGACCACCTCCAAATTTAATTTGTTTTTATTAATATTTCCTAGAATCCTACCCCGATTCTTTCAGGTAGCGTTCAAGTAAGGGGTAAAATAGGTACCTAATAACTCATTGAAAGTGATATGGCGAAGTACGTTTATATCTTCTAGATTTTTACTGAACTCCTTGGTTGTATAAAGTTTCAAGTAGAAGTATATTTTTAAGTGACACGTTTAGTAGTTTTTGATTATGCATGGAATGTTTGCTGCAAGTAAGTGCTATTTTTGTTGTAAAAAATATTTCCAGTTTTGCTTTTTTAACAGCTTACCCTAAATTAAACACATTAAAATATTAAACGAATTGAATCATCCAGTTTCCATTAAATAAATAAAGTTTTGCGATGTAGTAGGTATTTGCTATTTTACTCTTTATTGTACTATAATTAAATATTTTAAATTATTTATTTAAATATCAACAAGTGATGTTGCCAGGTCCAAAAATTTCCCAAACAATAATGAATGTATTTTTATTTCTTTTTTTTTTTAATTTGCAATATTATAATATTTACAATAGATACCTAACTAAAGAGAAGAAATAATTAAAGAAAGAATATTGAATATTCTTTTGTTGTTTTATTTTATGGTTATTAATTATTTACATTTGAAAATTAAACCAGCGTTCTTTCATTGTTTTTTCTATTATTTGTGGACAAAGTTTTATTTTTATATGAAATAACACTAGTCAACATTTGATCTATGTGGAACACCGGAAGCAGTTAGGTGCAACTAAGGTTTTTGGGGTCGCTGATTACGATAAGAAGGTCGGTCAACCTCCATTACGTTAGGTTCAAGGTCATTTAAAGGTCAAGTAAAAAAAGGAACATTGGAATAGTCTGGAAAAATTGATGCATATTTTTTAGAGGTCGCTGAATCAGAATTCGGCGTCATTTACATCTTTCCTAGAGGTCATACAAGGTAATTTCAACGTTACTTTGAAGTGTTTTTGGCATAAAAATGTTAAGTACAAATCAAAAAATCTGAAAATAATTCGTACGTACGTATTCGAGGTCGGCGAATCGGATTTTGAGGTCAGTTAACCTTCATAGGGTCAGGTTCAAGGTCATTTGAAGGTCAAGTTCAAAAAAGCATATGCATAATCTGGAAAAGTTTATGCAAAGTGTAAATGGACGCCGAATTCGGATTAAGCGACCTCAAAAACATATGCATACATTGTTTAAGATGTTTCCGATGGTTTTTTCTTTACTTGACCTTTAAATGACCTTGAACCTGACGTAATGAAGGTTAACCGACCCTCTCATCGTAATCAGCGATCGCAAAAACCCTAGTAGCACTTAACCTCTCTCGGCGTTCCCCGTAGATCAAATGTCGACCAGAGTATTTACTATAAATATTGCAAATTTATTAAAAAAGTCGTAGTTTTACTTATTACTTATTTTTAGTATTCTTAGTTTGTTTATTTTCTTGTTCAATATAAAAACAATGATGAAAACGCAAAACGCAAAACGTATTGTAACGTTTTATGTTTTCATCATTTATTAAACCAACAAAGTTTGATAATTTGTAATTTGATATTTGACGATGCCGTGAAAATTATTTAAATAATGCATTGCAATACTACGAATTAAGGATTTTAATATTGTAAAAAAATCTTCAGATCTTTTATATTCTCTAAAAGTTTTCCCAAAATTCCTAGGGGTGGTTCAATTTTCCGAAAATGAAGGAACTAAAACTAATATAGACATTTGTTTGATTGGGTTGTGGATATGACGACCCTAGAGGATTAAATTGGGTTTTCTTTATTTGTCTAAAGGTTGCTTCACAATATTTAGTTCATCTATAGCTTTTCTTGTTCTCAGTAAATCGATGTAATGGTCTCGCAATGTCAGCAAATCCATGTATAACTTTCTGTAGTAAGTAAACATCCCCAGGAAAATTTTAGTTTCATGCTTGTTTTTCGGAATAGGCCACCTTTGAATAAATTCTGTCTTCTTAGAATCCGGTTTTACTCCTTTGGTAATTAGGTATATGTTTAAGTTCCAAATTTCCGTTAAAACGCTGACTTATATCATGGCGTCGTTCGTGACGTCTCTTATCAGCAAACAGTAAACAACATAATTTTATTATTTTGTATTTCATTTACACACTAAATTCTTAAGTGTATAAGTGGTTATTATTATTGCCTGTGGTCCTGTGGTTTAATAAACATGTAAGATTCAATGATTTAATTAAAAAAAAACTTACCATCGTTTTTTATAATCCATACATCTTATTTTATGTGATAAATACAAAATATTAATAATTTTTGGATGTCCTCTTCATGCCTGTTATAATGCCATCTAGGTACACCAAGCATGTTTTTCAAAATAATTTTAGTAATATTAACTATATCAAACGTTCAAAAGTAGCAAAGACCTTGTATAGACCAAATGACATAACATTAAATAACGTTAAATTTCGGTTCCAGTCGGAAAAGCAGTTTTTCTTATTTTTGAAGTTTTGACTGTCAATAACCACTTTGAAATTTTAAATTAGAAACTTATTTTGGCAAGTTCCCTGTCGCAAAAAAGATTTGGTAACAGTTTTCTACTTATGTACATCCAAGTCTTGTAGAACAAAGAACCATGTAACCTTTTAGGTGTTGGAGAATAAGCTTAAATGGCACATATCCATAGCTGTAGCAGTTTGTATTTTTCTTTTAGGTCAGAAAGTCTTTCTCCGATTTCAACCTATACACCCTTTGTGTATCCCAAATTTGATCCTGCATGGATTACTGTTTCAATATCTGGGTGGTGTCTTTTTTCACCACATTTTTAATTAATTCAACAAAGAGTTGTTTGCCTTATTAATAACTATTTTCACAATAAATCTTTGATACCAACGAACTGTAGGTGTCCTCTTCCTCCGTTATGGGTATTTCCACGGTATTCGCTTTAAAAACTTAGCCAGTAGAATTTCTTCCTTTGCACTTTCCAGGAAATTCTACTTTCATGCATCTTTTTACTGTCCATCTGAAGAAACCTTAAACTTCTCATTTCGTCCGCTGCTTTATCTCTGGAGCGCTAGACTATGGATTTATTATGTGTAGAGGCTCTTCCTTCCCCTGTGAACCTTTAAGCCTTATATTGTAAGCTGTTACTTTAACTTTAGACATCCCCTGTACATAAGTTTTTTGGCTTTTGTAATCTGATCTGCCCTAAAACTAAAAAGGAAAGATAACTCTTGTTTGTATGTATTTAAAAACACGTTTTGAATACAAATACTTACATAAAAAAAAGAAATGGCGATTTTTTTTTATTTGTGCTCGAATTTGTGACCCTAAATTTTTTAAATTTTTTTTCAACCCTGGATTTAGCCATATATTTTTGTCTGGGGCATATTCATAAAAAATATATTTAGAAGAAAACCTTGTAACTAACCAGTTTTTTTTTTGTTTTAGAAGTCAAAAAGTTGGCAAGCCAACCTCAGGCTGTTAAGCATAACATTATTAGGTCAATTGAAAATCCGGAAAGCCCCGATGCTTTTAAACGCTTTCCAAATAGAATGAAGGAACATGTCAATTTTTTAAAACGGGTTACTAAACCTGATGGTACAGTTGTACATTGTAACCTGTGTAAATGCAATATACCAGACAATTTTACTGCCATTGATAACCACTTTTTATCGTCTACTCTGCACTGGGGTCTAAAAAAAGAAAAGTATAATTATTATTGTGAAATATGCGATACTCGGGTAATGTCTGAAATTGGTTGGCGTAATCATAATTTTGCAGGACCCAGGTGAGTTATAATATTTTCTTAGATAAAGTTGAAATAAAAGATAAAATTTAAAATAAAAATAAATGGGACTTTCATTCTTGACATTTTGATAAATATTTTGTTTTCAGGGTTAATATATTTGGTTATTAGAGTGATTAAAACCATAGTGCCTTAATTAAAAGTAACTTTAGTCTTAAATGGTACTTTGGTTTCTAAAAATAAGGATTAAAATTATGCTAAATTTAAAGAAATAATTAAGAAAATAATATGCATATTTTTCGTTTGGATGTGTATATAAGGGTTTTTTTTTTTAATTTTTTATAATGGCGTAGCTATAAACTTCCGATTAATAATAATTTAGATATTTTAAGAATTTTCTTATTTGGCCACAAAGAAGATGAAATGATGAAACATTGTGCCAAATTTCGTTAAAACTACATTAAAATTACAAATATTAAAAAAATTACAATAAATTTGTGATCCAATTTTGAGTGGGGTTCAGAATATGGGACTTGGACACTTGATATTTTTCCATATACTAGAAATCGCAAGTTTTCAAAAGCTTTGTTAAAAGCAAAAATCGGATGATTGGACGCCCGCACCATTTGTTTATTAGCACCATTTTTTGCTTATAAACAAATTAATTATCTCCGCGAAAGTTTAATGAAAAGTTTGAAGGTACAAGAAATACGCTTCAATTGGTAGCCAAGATATAATCTATTAAAGTTGGTTGGCTTATACGCCAAATATATAAACAATAGCAGATTGCTGATGTTTATAGTGCGTGGTTTATATAAAATGATTTAACTTTTTAAACATTCTTTGAAACATTTTTTTTTGTTCTTTATCTAGTTTGCAAAACTGTTTAGTTTTTCAAACAAAACTAAATCGAAAAAATATTGTGCAAACATTTTCGAACCGATTTTAACGAAATTTGGCACGGTGTTTCATCGATGTCTTCTTTGTTGTCGAATATGAAGGTCCTTTAAAAAAAATTAAGGTTTCAAAAAAATCATACGAAAAACTACGTTTTATTGTATAATTTTTAATTTTAGATTGTTATGACACATAAAATTTACCTACCATATTTTTTAAAATTGAAAAATTATTTTTTTCCATAATTTTATATTTGAGGAATATTTGATTATACAACTATTTTAGGCACGTAAATATGGCCGTAAGTCGTAAAGCTAAAGTAACAGAATATGAATGCACTACATGTAAAACAGTCATTTTTGGAGATGAATTATCCTTAACTCGTCATTTAGCTGTGGGAAGTAGAGGAAATAGAATAAGAGATAAAGGTATGCACTTGTATGCATTTATCAATATTTTTTATTTCAAGCCTTGTGAAATATACTTAGAATAAGCCTTATCTGTCAGAAAACAAGAGTTTTTGGATGTAAACTTTTCAGAATGTGTGTTACAAGAATCGCTCACAGAAAAATCCGAAACATTTGTTAAAAAAAACAAAACTGGAAAAAAATCATTTTTTTGCTTTTTTCTCTCATAACTTTGTCAGTCTTGCTCGTAAAGTAAAAATTCTATAGAGAGTAACATTTTATAACAAAATTTCCTTAAGGATAGGATTGGTTAGAAATTGAAAAATGTATTACGCTTGTTGCAAAATAACAATGAACAAAAATAATGCAAAAAATGCATGCATGGTTTATCTGGACCCTTAGATTTCTCTAAGGACCTTTATATTTGACTATAAACTGGACATTTTCGATTAAGAATGACGATAGCAAAAACAAAAGAACAAAAATACACCTTATTTGTGTATTTTTGTTAAAAATAAATGAAAGTTAAAACTTTAATTCGTTTAGTTGAATCTGAGTAGAATGCCTCAATTAACAGTCCATTTTTATTTATTTGATGAAAGATATTAATCATCTTTAACCTTGTTTAATAAAATAGTTTACACATTATTTTACTATAAATTATTAAAGAGCTTTCGTGACAGTGAAAATACAACGAGAGCAATTAAATCAGTTCTGGAGCACTTACCAAACGATTGTCTTAAACCACTTTTTTCCCATTCTACTTTGTGGTCAGATTTTTTTATATTCCTTTAATGACCGAAACATTTTTTTTTAACACTTTAACACAGCATGATATATTGTTTCTGGCAAATAAACTTATTAATGTCGGTTGTGCCAAAAATTAAGTTATTCCTATAATGTTTTATTGTTGGGCTTTTTAAGGTGTAAGGCTACCAGATAAAGTTAAAGTCATGTTCCATTCTAAAGAAGAGTTATTAGCTCAAGCTGCACAGCTTGCGGGAAATGCCGAGGAGGTATTACAGAACTCTTTAACCAGAGATTGTTGTGAAAGAATTAAAGCAGCATTACTAGAACATTTTGATTTATGTGAAGTTTATCCATTCGGATCAAGGATATCAGGAATAGGTAACAAGGTATGGACCATTAAAGGGTATTAGCACAAATTAAGAATTCATACAAAAAAAAATAAATGTACCTGCTGCCTTAGGGTGGGCGAATTCAAAATATTTTGTCTGTCCGATGCCTTGAACATGCCGATTTTACGAGGTTATGATTTTCAATACATATATACAGGGTGTTCCAGAAGTAATGGGGCACAGAGCAACAGCAGATTCCTTAGGTCGAAATAATGCAATTAACGTAAACTTGCCTTATCACAAAGTTGATAATAACTAAGATACAAGGTGTCAAACTTTTAATTTTGTTTTCGTTTGTTTGTAATAATTTCTTCACTAAAACACATAGCGGTACAAAATTGGGAATTTAGGGGTTCTTTGAGGCGAAAAATTTAAATTCGTCCATACTTCTGATGTTGCTAGTAGAGGGCCCCAGCTACGGCCTACCTAACTTGTTTTAGATGGCATAACTTTTTTTAAGCTTAGTATATGGATCTGTTTATTAAAAAAAAGTTACTATGATTCCCGATATGTCAAAAATGTATTCTTTATTTAGGGCTCTAAGAGCAACTGTTTTCGAAATAAACGCACTTTAAAGGACACCGCAATTTTCCTATGAAAAATGGGTTTCGGCCAATTGTTCTCAAACTTTGCAAAGTAATGGTTTTAAACACTCTGATCAAAAGTCTCCACTGGCACAACACCCAAAAACCCCTCTAACCCTATGAAAATTAGCCTTAAAGGTCACTGGAAATTTGGAGACCTTTGAGGGTGATTTTGAGGGGTTTAGGGAGGTTTTCGGGTTTTGTGCATATAGAGACTTTTGATTAGCGTGTTGAGAACTAATACTTTGCAAAGTTTGAAAACAATTGGCCGAAAGCCATTTTCTATAAGAATATTGGGTCCTTTAAAGTGCGTTTATCTCGAAAACAGTTAATCCTAGAGATTTAAATGAGGTATACATTTTTGACGCAAAGGGAATCATAGTAATTTTATTTTTAATAAACAGGTCAATAAAGTAAGCTTAAAAAAAGTTATGCCATCTAAAACAAGTGCGGTAGGACGTAGCTGGCGCCCTCTACTAGCAACATTAAAAGTATGGACAAATTTGAATTTGTCGCCTCAAAGAACACCCTGCATCTTAGTTATTATCAACTTTGAGATCAGGCAAATTTACGTTAATTGCATTATTTCAACCTAAGGAATCTGCTGTTGCTCTGTGTCCCATTACTTCTGGGGACATATTGTCCGACAAATTCGTTGCTGCGTTTTTGCAGTTCGACTGCCTAATAATGACATTTTGACGAAGTTATGTTTTGCTATTAATACATGTCCATTAAAATTTTTTTCACTCTAAAATTTAAAGTAAAATATGTTTGTAATCATGTCCAAAAAAAGTAAAAACTTTAGAAGCGGTTATCGATACATATTTAGTTATATAGTCAGTAATAAAATTTTATATGTACATGTATATAAATTAGTTTATATATGAAAATAAACGCAAAATGTGGTAGGGCTTTTCAAGTATTCACTTAATACTCCAATATATTTTCTAAAATTTTAATAAATTTAGGAAACTTTTTAATCTCTTGTATATAAAAATATGCACGTTAACCATGGGTATTCGTAGTCAGTACTGGCCCCACACTTGATTTTTTAAAATTCTTTAAGCACCAACGTCCCATAAAAAAAATTCCAAAATAAGTATTTGTGGCAGTATTTTCACTATTTAGGTGTAGGGGTTTTACTGGTCTTATTTATAATTATATAACTTATTTAAAAGATGAAGGTGGTTTTGAAAGTGAGGGTGAAAAAATCGAAAATAACGTAAAAGCATTTATATTAAATTAAAAATTCCTTAATTTTGCTTCGTTTAAAATATAATTTTAACCCTT
Source organism: Listronotus oregonensis (assembly GCA_019359885.1). Lineage (NCBI taxonomy): Eukaryota > Metazoa > Arthropoda > Insecta > Coleoptera > Curculionidae > Listronotus > Listronotus oregonensis. Next base: position 445,591 of record JAHBCN010001051.1, read on the forward strand.
ACATTTTGTATATTGATAATAATTCATTTATAAATTCAAAGTTATTTGAAAATAAATATAATTTACTTTCAATAAAGGGTTATCTTATTAATTAAGTAAATAATAATGTGACAAGTCAATCTTTCATTGAAAGTAAATTATATTTATATCAAATCACTTTGAATTTATGAATTACTTATAAATCCTTATACAAAATGTAAGGGGTGAAATTATATTTTTAGTGAAGCAAAATTAAGGAATTTTACATCTAATGTAAATGCATTTGCGTCATTTTTTAAAATTAACAATTTGACATGCATATAAAATTATAGGATTACACCCTACGTTTTTTTTTACATTTTTTACGCTATTTTTGTCGGACTATCTTTAAAAATCACTATTTTTGTCGGGCAATAAAAAGTGATGTTATCGTTAGTTCTAATGCATTACCTAGTTCTTTTGTCTGATATGTATTAGTCGCAATTAAACGTGATATTTAAGCTGCCGGACTGCAAAAACGCAGCCATTAATTTGTCGGGCACTATGACCGCTCGATTACAAATGATTGTTAAACAATTGAGACACCTTTAGGGAGTCGAACAAGCTCGTTGTAGCAGTATTTTTGTAGGACAAAATGTTTTACGAATGTCTTATCAAATCAATCTACAAATGTATTAAAATGAAGTATAAATTTCGAAATCACCCACTCGAAAAAGTAGTAGTTTCGAGAAAAGTCGTAAAGGTTCTTGTCGGACTCGCCAAAAGGAAGCTACTCACAAAGTTCCAAGTATACAGTGTGTCCCAAATTCGGCCTACATGTTTTAGGGGATTTAATGCCGATTTTCATTACACATTTTCAAAAGGGAAACTTACCACCTATGAGTAGTTGGCAATAAGTTAAAAAATCGAATTCTTTTGCAAATAAATACCAAAAAATCGAGGCTAGAAACCGAAGGTTAATTAAGTAGATGAATTAGGAGTTAGCAAAAGAGAAGTTTATAAAAAATATAGCAAATATTTTTATTAGTACACGTAATCTTCATAATATCGATAACAATAATTTTTTTTTAAGATTGCTGAGATTTGGTTTGGTCAAAATATAATTTTTTCCTAAAACACAAATATGTTTTTAAACAGTATAGCTTATGTTTGCAAAACACACATTTATGTCATACCTTTATAGAAAAATATTTTTGAAAAATGTTTAGTGGCCAGTGGGGTACAGTTGAAAAGAGAAAATGTAATTATCGAAAAATCAACGATGGCCTCCATATAAAAATCGACAGTTTTCGTAAGTAACTGAAAGACAAAAATCGATCTGAGAAAAAAATTGGTGGCAAAATGTTTGTCGCTAAAAAGTGTCAACGTCATAGTTTAAAACGTCAAAATTAAAACAAATGAATCACAAGCAAAAAACGACGTTTTTCACTTTTTTGCTAACCTCATCAGAACTAAATTTTGAAGAAAAAAAAACTGTACAGTAAAAATCGGTATTAAATTCTTTAAAAGTTTCTGTTTAAACATTCCTCTATCTTGTATACTAAGCTATATAGCAATACATGTAGGGCGAATTTTTAACACAAATATTAATTACAAAAGGATGTATTCTGTACTGTGGACTAAACTTTTTGATGCATCATATATACTTTAGTAATATCAATGAAAATAATTTTAAATAATATATTTAATTACCCAGGTCCACAAAAAGAAATGGTGTATGCTGGGTGTCGGATTAAGATTTTCTGGCATATTTTTTTCCGCTGAACACGAATCTAAAGTCAAAATTGGGAGTCAAACACCAAAAAAATCGAGAAAAGGTGTAATTTTAGATATTAACGTTTATTTTTTTAAATTTAAAACGTCAATACTTCAAAAACTATAAAAGACACACAAAACTTTATAGGACATAAACGATGTATCTTTACAAGACCTTTAATTTAAGTTATATAACCTTTTTGTCTAAATGCAATATTTTTTGAGTTATAATTAAAAAACCGAATTTTCAGGAATTTTTCAAGGTTTCATTTTTTAGTTTTTTCTGCAAATTTTAGGTAATTTGGACTCCAAAACTTACAATAATGATTAAAAAAAATCCTATTTTGGAACGAAATTTTTTGCTAGCATATCCACCTTTTCATCATTGGAATAATTAAGAGCCATTATTGTAAATACTTAAAATAATTAAAACTTGAATTTTTGTTGAAGGCGTTTCTAAAGGAGAAATAAGATGCACGCTTATTTTGACATTTACATTATTTAAATTATAAGATGCGTATCATTTGTTTTTTATGAAACGGGGCGGCCATTACGCAGTCTAGTCTAAACCTACTATCAAATAATCAAAAATTATCGTTTTTAGAGCTTAAGCAATCTGAAAACCTAGACTTGTGATACATCAATGAAAAGCTCTTGAAGAGCTCTTTTCAAAAATGTAAAAATCCAATATGGTGTTCATATGAAAATCCAATCCATCTTAAAAACAAATAAAGTTACAAAAATAGTTTTACTTAAATTAAATTCTTCTTAAAAAAAAATCTTAAAATCGTAAAATTGGTAGTTTGCGAGCTACAGGCAAAAGTTAAAAATGCGTTATTTTGGTTTTTCTTAATTATCTCAAAAACCATAAAAGATAAATAAAATCTGAAAGCAGATTAAATTTTTTAAATTGTCTAAAACTTTCCCAATTTAACCAACACTGTAGCTCTAATGGTTCCCGAGTTACCAATACATGTAGGCCAAATTTGGGACACACTGTATAGTCGTAGTAGAAACATTCCGTGATAGTAGGTTTTTGCCGGTAAATGTACCGTATCGGTTTTTTGTTTTTTTTTTACATTTTGCTGTTTGATCGCCAATTTTGTTTTCAGATTCGTGTTTAGCGGAAAAAATACGCCAGAAAATCTTAGTCCGACACCCAGCACACACCACTTTTTGTGGACCTATAGCACTTAGTAGGTGCTTTAGGACTATAAATTCTTTTAAAGTATATTAGCTTCAGTCAACTACCATATAGATTTTTTTCTTTGAAAAACTCAGTATATATCTTTTAGGCTAGTGACTTGGACGTTTTTGTGGATACGGGAAATATGTACTATGGTGAGCAGAATCAGGATCCGACGGAGCAAGTTATTATCATAAGAAAGGCTGCCAAAGCATTTTCAAAGAATAAAGAATACTCAAATACTGCTCAGGTGCTTACGGCTCGTACACCTATTTTAAAACTTCATCATATACCAACAAACCTTGACTGTGATTTGTCTTTTAAACATGGCCTTAGTGTGGAAAATACAAAGTTTTTAAGGTGAGAAGTGACAAAAAAATACTATCAGTAACAGCCAACAGATGAAATTGGAAGTACCTTTGTGCACATAACGATATTGTTTTAACATCGTATATCTATGACAGTCGTGTCTCTTTGTGAAATAAAATTAACCCTCTCATTTTTTTAAACTTATTTATGCTTGAATAGGTATGTCTCTTGTCCCTTTACAATTGATGTGTTAAAGAAACTACTTTATGCATTTAAAAGTTTTTCTTGGTAAAAAATAAAATAAAAATAATAAGCACAGTTCTTTTTCCTAGATGATTTTTTTATAAAAATAATAAAGCTAAGTAATTCTACGAATCTATAAACCAATACCATATTTTTAATAATCCTTACAATATACAGGGTGATTCATGAGGAAATGTCAATACTTCAGGTACGTACTCAGGGTACAAAAATAAGCATAAGGGGCCTTCGTTTCCAAAATACAGGGTGTTAAAGTTTTTATTTATATTTTTTACATTTTTTTTACGTTTTGCTGAACATAATTTAAGAACAATAATTTTATTGAAAATACAAATACATATCGTTTAATTATACATTTTGTTAATTTTTTTTGTTAATTTTCCTATAATAAAATCAGATGCGTCTTATGCGTGGTATTTTTTTTTAAATCCAAATATCTCGAGAACGTTTGCTCATATCAACTTTTAACAGGTATACCTTTTTGACGTAAAAATGACAAATCAGTTATTTAATTTTCTTAAAAATGTAATACAGTACCGTACCAAAAAGTTGTGATTGTTTAAAATAGTAAAAAGACGTGTAGACAACTAAGATTAAATTAGATTCAAATCCGTCATACCAAAAAACCTCCGGATACCAAATATTAATCCAATATTTACATTATCATGGATTCTATTTAAAAAATAGAAAAATTAAATAAAAACTTTAACACATTTATTTCGGAAACGAAGGCATTGCGGACCCATATTTGTATAGACTTTTACGTTTATTTTTGGACCCTGACTACGTGCCTGAAATATTGACATTTCCTCATGATTCACCCTGTATATCAAGGGTGGGATGTACATAAAACACCTCAAGTCGACTTCTTGTCTATTTTAAAAAACCTTGACATACATTGCATGTTCTTAACAGTCTAGTTGCAGACGGCATTTATTTGGGTAATTTGGGATACAGCCAGGGCCGGATTTAACCTTAGCGCCGACCCTGGACACTGAAGAGATTGCCGCCCTATCACCGAAATTTTACACAAGATTATAGTTTTGATATACAATTTTTGAAATGTAACTTTTTATCGATGAATGGAAGAAATTGTATATTAATGTTAAAAAAATCGTCACACTTTTCCTGTTACGCTTGACCGTCACGGCTGCCGTAGGCGAGTGGGGGTGACGCACCTGATGTCGCTGTAAATGTGTTAGTCCCTTAGACTCGTGCCTCAAGGTAAGCCTACTAAACTACTTATCACAACTAACTACTACCTTACTTTAGGCACTTGTATCGAAAGGGAGGAGAAGCCAAAACCGGCAAGTTATGGAGTGAGTGTCGAGATCTGAGTCTAGTTAAGAAGACGGCTTGGAAAGTACTCTAAAGAACGATAGAGAAACCACAATAAATCTGGTAGGTTGCAGTGGTGGAGATCATTTTCCCCTCCGCTCAAATAATCTAATCTAATCTAAATCTAAGTTTGGTGACTTAGATTTAGATTAGATTAGTATTTGAGCGGAATGGCGAAAATGATCTCCACCACTGAACCACCAGATTTATTGTGGTTTCTCCCATCGTTCTTTAAGTACCTTGTCCAAGCCCGTCTTCTACTAGACTCCAAGTCTGACACTGGCCCTCCATACTTGCCGGTTTTGGCTTCTCTCCCGAGCCTAGTAAACCTAAGCCTGCATAGTGCTTCGCAATGGCACCACACATGTAAGGCTGTTTCTTCAGCCTCCTGGCAGAACCTACACAGGCTATCCTCCACCAGGTTTATTCTTTCCAGGTGCTTGTTGAGTTTACAATGTCCTGTTAGTTGACCTACCGTTATTCTTACGACCTTACGGCTGTGGCTCAGTAGGTTCGATGTAAACTTGGCCGAGCGGGTCTTAATGAACTGCTTTGCCTGTCGTTGTCCCGGTGTTTGTACCCACCAGCTTTGAAACTGTCTGTCTACCTAACTCTTAATAGATGCTTTGAAGAGACCTGCCGAGATACCGCAGAATGGCTCCGGGCCTATCATTTCCGCGGCTAATCCTCTTTTGGCTAGGTCGTGGGCCTCTTCGTTGCCTGGATGGCCCTCGTGGCCTGGTACCCAGGCTACCGTAAGTTTGTTTGCCAAGCCGACTTTTTCCAGTGCCTGTATACAGTCCCCCACTAGTTTGGAATTAACTTTTGGGGAACTGATGGCCTTCAGGGCCGCTTGGCTATCTGAGTAAATCTTTACTCCCTTTTTCTTTAATCCTCACGGCGCAATGCACTATTGCTGCGATTTCCGCTTGGAAAACCGTGGCGTGCTGACCGAGACTTAAGATTACCTTTTCTCTAGGCTTATCTCCATAGATGCCAGCTCCTACACCCTTGTTGGTCTTGGAGCCATCTGTATACCAGATATGATCGGCTTTGATTGGAGGGCCTCCCTTCCAGTCCTCCCTATCTGGTATGACAATACGAAAGTGTCTATTGAAGATGAAACGAGGGGTTATCCTGTCTGAGGGCATCTCAAACAATGAGCTGACCTCTTGGTCCTCCTCTATTTCCCATCTTGGAGTCCTTCGGTGTTCTATAATTGGACTTTGACCTCCTTTGAGCCTATAGAGTACCGCTTTTACTTGCCCCTGTATGTAGATGTGGAGTGGCGGCAGGTTTAGCAGCACTTCTAGGGCTGCGGTTGGAGTTGTTCTCATAGCTCCCGTGATGCATACGCATGCTAGCCTTTGCACACTTTGAAGTTGTCTGATTGCTACGGTCTGTGAGACCCTTGCCCCCAGGCAACTGAACCATAGGTTATCATGGGTCTTATTACCATTTTATACAGCCACATGTTCATCTTTGGGTTAAGTCCCAGCTTTTTCCACAAAGTCTGCGACATCTCCCGAGGGCAATTTTTGCCTTCTGAACAAGTTTGTTGAGGTGTGGTCCCCAGTTCATCTTTTGGTCAAAAGTGACTCCTAGATACTTAACCTCTTTTGAGAAGGGGATTTCCACTCCATTGAGCTTTGTACATCTGAGTGCCCTTAGTGCTCTTTTCTTTGTGAAGGGAACAATAACGGTCTTTTGTGGATTAACCGACAGACCTTCCTCCCTGCACCATTCGTCTACGATGTTCAGTGAGTTTTGCGTCGTTTCTGAAACAAAGTCTAAGTGCTTACCTCCAACTACGATGGCTATGTCGTCTGCGTAGCCGAGGCAGTGAAACCTCTCTTTGGCCATTTTTGCCAGAAGGTCGTCGACTAGGATCGCCCAGTATAATGGTGATAGAACGCCTCCTTGTGGGCAGCCCCTCCCACCTCAGCTTCTATGGTGTCCTCGCCCAAGGTGGATCTAATGACCCTGTTTCTTAGGCTGGCCTCCATCCAGTAGCATATGGTGTGCGGGATGTTCCTTCGTTTAAGAGCCTTCATTAACGATCCTGTTGGAACGTTGTTGAACGCTCCCTCTATGTCTAGAAATGTGCCAAGCGCTATCTCTTTGTCATCGATTGACTTTGTCAGGAGTCTGCTCAGATCGTCCAGAGCGGAGTCCGCAGACTTTCCTGATTGATAGGCATACTGGCGGTCACTTAAAGGGTATAGTGATAGTATGTTATCCCTTATGTATCTATCCACAATTTTTCTAATGCTTTGAGCAGGAACGAGGATAGACTTATAGGTCTATATGACTTAGGCGTTTGGTCTGAAATTCTGCCTATCTTTGGCAGGTAGACTACTGTAGCCTTTTGCCATATTTTTGGTATGTAGCCCCAGGCAATGCATGCTCTGAAAATTTTGCAGAGATGCGGCAGTAATATGGCCATGCCTTTTTGGAGCAGTACCGGGTAGATTTCATCCGGGCCTGGCGACTTGTATGGGTGGAACTCGCCTATGGCCCATTTGATTTTTTCATATGTTACCACTTCCTTTGCCTTATCCCAGTCTTCCTTTAGGGGTCTTCTGGGATTGCGGGCTTGTTTTCTTGGCCGAGGTTGATCAATTATGGTTGATCCTGGAAAGTGGGTATAGTCCTATATATAATAGCCCTAGGGTTTCCTTGTTAGTGCTTGTGAAGGCCCCGTCCGTTCTTTTTAGGGGGCCGGGAGCACTCGCAGTACCTTCTCTTGCGAGGACTCTGTGGATCCTGGCGCATTCCGGGGTTTCTGTAATTTGTTCACAGAATTGTTCCCAGGAAATTCTTTTCGCCTTGCGGATCTCTTTGTTGTACTGCGTAAGTTTCGTTTTGTACGTTGCCCAGTCTTGATTGAGTTTGGCCTTGTTAAATAGCCTTCTCACCTCGGATCTAAGACCCTCTAGGTGACTATTCCACCAGACTGTTTTATTTCTTTGTTGTCTTGATTGTTCTGGACAGTTTTCTTTATAGGCCGTTTTTATTGCCTCATTTAGTTGGTCTACTGCCAGATCAAGACCCTTCGTTGTGAAGATTGTTGCCGTGCCCCCTTGAGTGACTCCTCGTGCTCTTTCATAGCCTTGCCAGAGTGTCCTCCTTGGGTTACGGAATTTCTTGACGGCTAGTCTAGAAATTGTTAAATCAAATCTGATGTGGCGATGATCTGAACACGATGGTTCGTCAGAGACATGCCAGTTTGTGATGGTATCACTGACATCATGGCTACAAAAGTAAGGTCAAGGACCTCACGCCTGGTTGATGTCACAAAAGTGGGTTCTATGCCTATGTTAGCTATGTCTAACCCTTCACTTATAATAAATTCATGCAAGGACTCACCTCTACTATTTGTATTGGTGCTTCCCCAGATTGTGTTGTGGGCGTTGACGTCACCTCCAACTATTACTTGTTGTCTTCTTCCTCTGCAGTGGCCTATGATGTCCTCCATTAGGGATGGTGGACAGGTCCTTCTCTCCGGGGAAATAGACGCAGCAGACTACCCAGGTCCCTTCCTCTGCTGTTGTTGGGTTGCCTGTACTGTAACAAAGTCCCTAGAGCAGAGCTCCGAGATTAGTGTACAGCTGATGTTATTACTATTATAAAGAATACAAGCTCTTGGGTTGTTATCATGATATAGTAACTTACCTCCAGATGGATTGAGTCCTCTGATGGCTCCGTTGTTTAGCCAGGGTTCCTGTATAAGGGCGATATCCAGGCCTTCTTCTTGGAACCTTCTACACAGCACGGCTGAGGCAGCCTTGGCATGGTGAAGGTTCACTTGGATCACCTTTATGGTATCCATTGTAACTAGAGGGCTGGGAGATCGACTCTCAACAGGGCCTCCTCCTCCGTGGCGGTGTCCATTTGCTGATAGACTGTATATCTTTTCAGCGGACTGGTGCCACTTTGAGCAGAAGGCTCGTCAGTATCGACCTCCCGTTCCCTCTCCTCCGGTGCTATGGGCCCGGCCTTCGATGTACTGGCCTCGGGTTCCGAATCCGAAGTATGGGCTCATGTTCAGTTTTTCCAGACCTTCGAGGGACTGTTTGTCCATGGAGAAGTTCCAGAGTTGGCCTTTGTCCTTTGGGACTGCTCCGCAGGACTTCCACAAGTTTGTGTTTAGGCCTTTATTGCCTACCGATATCCTTTTTAGGATTCTTTCAGCTGGCATTCTTTCCCCCCGTTCATCCGGGATGAAAACGGTGCAGGTGACTGGCTTTGGCAAATCCTTGTCTGTCAGTGCCTTTAACACTGCTCCCTCCCAGGACTTGAGTGTTGGCACCTTAGATTTTCTATACTATTCCAAACGATTTCGACCGATAGATTTTAAGAAATCCCAAAAATAAAATTTCAAAAATATGTTTTTTTATAACTTTTAAATGACTATGCCAACCGATCCCAAGAACTAATCAGCTCTTAACCTCAAAAATTCGTCTATCGCCCCCAAACATGTCAAAATTGGTTGATTCGTTCGAGATAAATCATTGCCAAAAATTTTGTAAAAGTGTTTTTTTTTTAAATATTTGAACCACTTCACACCTTTCAAAAATTCTGGACAAATTAAGGGGTCTTTCTTGTACATCCAGAATTTTTTTCGAGAATATTTAAAGCATCGGACGCCCGGGTCAACAGGCGGCAAGTTGTTTGATTCAAAATTATCAAATTTTTACATTAATAGATGTTTTCGATTAAATTATCTAATGTATATGAAACTCCCAAGATATACAAGGTTATTCTTGAGGAAATGTCAATACTTCAGGTACGTAGCCAGGGTCCAAAAATAAACATAAAAGTCTATACAAATATGGGTCCGCAAGGCCTTCGTTTCCGAAATACAGGGTGTTAAAGTTTTAAGTTAATTTTTCTATTTTTTAAATAAAATCTATGATAACGTAAATACTAGAGTAAAAATTGGTATCCGGGGATTTTTTGGTATGACGGATTCGAATCTAATCTTAGTACTGCTCTTACTTTAGGGTGCCACCTACACGTCTTTTTATTATTTTGAACGTTCGAAACCTTTTAGTACTGCCCTGTATTACATTTTTAGGAAAATTAAATAATTGTTTTGTCATTTTTACGTCAAAAAGGTATACCTGTTAAAAGTTGATATGAGCAACCGTTTTCGAGATATTTGGATTAAAAAAATACGACGCATCTGATTTTATTATAGCAAAATAAAAAAAAAATATAATTAAACAATATGTATTTTAAACAATAAAATTATTGTTTTTTAATTATGTTCAGCAAACATAACCTAGGTTTTATAATTTTCAAAAAAAAAAAAAATTAAAAAACCCTGTCTTTCGGAAACGAAGGCCTTGCGGACTCATATTTGTATAGACTTTTATGTTTATTTTTGGACCTTGAATACGTACCTAAGTATTGACATTTCCTCATGAATCACCCTGTATACATATTTTTTTTTAAGGCCGATTCCCATTTAAGCAGCATCAAGCAGCGCTTCGCACCGCGACGCGGCGCAGCGTTTGCAGCATTTTTTCACACACCATTCCCACCTAAGCAGCATTCTGCAGCAGTATCGCTAAGCAAAGCAGCAATGTCATATACACCTCATCAGTTAAATTGATTTATCAAAGTAAAATAAATCCAAACTCATCGTCGTTAGACAACCTGCTAATTGAAGTAGCTATATGCGATGAGTAGAAAAAAAGCAAAGAAAAAAACGGAAATATTGGGTACATGATATTTTTCGTGCAAGACTCGAAGAAGGTAAATTTTATGCGCTGTTTATCCATTCCTACTTCTTACTTCCACAAACAAATAAGCAAGAAATGGCATAAATAGGATATTCAAGTAGCTGCTTGCTTCGAACGCTTTGGCAGCACTGTCATAAGCAGAAATGACGCGTGGCAACGCTCATAGACGAATTAAAATTTTGCTGCGAGGCGTTGTGCTGCGACGCACAGCGACGCTCTGCTTAGGTGGGAACGGAATCATTTAACTATATGAAAATAAATATAGGCAGCATTTTGCTGCGCCGCGCCGCCCTGTGAGGTACTGCTCCATGCTGCTTAGGTGGAAATCAGCCTTTAATGCAATTAAAATGCAAGAAAATAACCTACAAATATTTTAAATTTTTTAAAACACTACCAATTAAATTTTTTAAATTGTTTTTTTTAGATAAAGAATTAATATCAAAATTTTTAATTTTCATAAAATACCGCCACAGGGCGTGTTGGGCTTGACTTGATAATTTTTTACATTCTCAAAATTTGTAATTTATAAGTTTTTAAATATTAAACTGAAGTTAAGACATCCCAATCCAATTATTTGACTAATTTCATCCAGTATTGAGTTTTGACTTGATAGATATACTCAGTACAGCTGTGGTCATTAGAGCCTAGTATACCAAACTTCCTATCAATATTTTTTTCTACTTTTTGCCTTGGATGCTTAGTTTAGTTACTTAGTACTCTAACTGCTTTTTGATGCTAAGTATATACTAAGTAATCTAACCACTTAGTAAAAGTAACAGGATTACAGTAATACCAACTTCAAAATAAAAAATGCGACCGGAATTAGTAAAATCTCCCGTTGCATCAAAAACGGCGCAAGCGAAAATTCTTTGACTCAATAAACATTTAATAACTATTAAAACAAAATAATTTTAGTATTATATGCATAAATGCGACAAAGAATCTTATAGAAATCCGTGTCAAGCGTTAATGGATCTGTAAAAATGATAAATATGCGGGTAAATATATGCCGAGATTATGATGACATATGGTAGATAAATAGAGACACGTAGTCACAGAGTAATAATTGTTTTCAACAAGAGAGGACACTGGGCAAAACATCAAAGGAATACGCCTACATCTCCCATTGACCTTGCGCCATCTTTTTGGTCGCAACATTGTTGCCGGTACCACTGACTTTTATTACTCTTTACAGTTTTTGCAATGTTGCAATTTTCTTAATTCATTTCAATATTTTTGAGTAAGTTTGAATGTAAGTTTTAATTTGGTTATACATTTAATAATAAAAAATATTGATATATGACTAACTTAAGGTGTATTTTAAAGCTAAAATATTAAGGATATATACACTATGCTCGATATCTGTTATTAAAATTAAACATAAAAATATTTTTTTATCCCCCTTTATCAAGTTTTTTTTCTTTGGAGCAATAACAATTTTATCTCACTATCCCGTTTCAAGTCTATTAGACATTATTATTTGAGTTGCACTATCCATATTATAAAAAAAACGTAGTGAAAATCACAAGAAATATTTTTAAAAACCAAAAAATTACTTTAAGCAAGCCAACAAATACAGGTCGAAGGTTGAATGCCGTCAGTTTATTATATGTCACATGTTTGATATGGCCATTTGCAATTTCACCATTTAAATGCATTCGATGTAAAGATTGTGCAAACCAGGTGACGTGCGCTCTTTGTCATTGTTATTACTGTAAACAAGTATAGACAATGATTACGACCGTCGTAATACTCGCAAGTATAAAATAAGCACTTACCAGCCTAATGGCCAATACCGGACGCGATCACAATCACGTGTTTATCCCTTTAAATTGGTCGCGAATTCTATCTCTCTTGTTTTATGTGCTTTGTCTTACTGTCTCCTCTTGTTAAAAACAATTATTACTCTTTGACGTATCTCACGCACCATATGTAAAAATTGCAACGTGTATAATAATTCCAAACATTACCTTAATGAAAACAAGTTATTTTATTTATCGTTATATGAAGATAATTTCAACGCAAATTCGCAGCCCCAAAAAAATTTGGCGCCCTGGGCATTAGCTCCGAGTGCCCCTAGTGTAAATCCGCTACTGGATACAGCTACTGAAAAAGTATCCAATAATTTTAATAGTTAATAATTCCTAACTATTTAATACTTGGCACTCAACTGATTATAATATTTTTAAATTCATTCAAACTATTAAAAGAATAATTTATCCCAATAATTAGATTCTCAGCATATCAACTTTCTCAGTATTCTGAATCTTCTTGGTTAACTATTGTATAGGTGTGAGTCAACTATAATATAGGTGTGATTCACAATGGACCATCTGATTGCAGTGGAAAGAATGTTTAAGACTAAATCATTTTTTAAACTTAATTTGCATTATACACAATTTTTACCTAACGTATTTTTTGTAGGTCATGTATTACCAACCATAATTGGTATCGTCTGGGTTTTTGGATATCGGATTTTAGTTTTTTTCTTTGTAGATTTTGTATAGAGTTACAACCAATCATTCAGCCTTTAATTTTATTGGTTAAAAAATGGTCGGAATGTATTATATTTGAAAATATAACCACCTATGCTCTGGCCATGGTATGTATATTTTACCTACAAGTAAATGGGTACTTACTCTCGGTGAGTAAACTTAGAGAAATTAATGAAATGGAACCAAAAATTATTAATGGTAAGATACTTATTTTTTTATATTTTATTTATTAAAATCAATGGACTACTAATATTAAATTAAAACATGTACATTGTAAGTTAATGTGACCAAATTTTGGGTTTTAGTACCAAAGCTTTAATTATTATTCCCTGCAAGTAACTAAATTTAAAATTGCTTTTGTTTTAGGTTGGAAAACAATAACTTATGCTCTGTCATTAGAAGAAACAAAAAACATGTTAAAAATTATTCTAAAACAGTTTATGAATTACTGCATGAGTTTTTTGAATACTATGGAAAGTTTGATTTTAATAGTTACGTAAGTAAAACAAATTTTATTGTTTATTTGTTTAGTTATTTATAAGATCCATATATTTCAACTTAAAATTGTAACATCTTTTATGCAGAAACACATAAATAATCTAGAAAACAGCTACAATTATCTTAAAGCTACATTTCCGCTTATGCATGGTAAGTTTTTGTTATCGACTGGTCCCCCTTTGCAGAAGAAGGAAATTTTAAAACTGCTTGCTCCATGTTTTAAGATAAGTTGTTTGAAGTCCTTAATTTTTGTGTACTTGATTATAAAAAATATCTCTTATGGTTTATATCAGATATATAATATAAAAAGAAAGGCCGATGTCAGGAACGGTATAAACGACTAATATTCAATATCTTATAATTTAAAAGATGCATTAAAAAATAACGTAAGAACCTCTCCAAGGGACATTTTGAGGATAATGGTGTTTAAAAGCTATCCAAAAAAGTTTTTGACTTTTATTTAAAATTAAAAGAAGAGAGCGAGTATTTTAAATTAAATGAGTTATAGGAACGATGAGTTTAATAATCCTTTTGATATTTTAAATCAGTTTGCAAATTTTTTAGCCAGTCTTTCTGAAGGGCTGCTATGCCTCTAGATAATAATGATAATGAAACTCTCTGCACCCAGAATGTAAATGTATATGTATCTACTTTCTTTAAACTTGACGTGGCTATTGGCAGATCAAACCTAAGTTTAGCAACTCATGTAGAGTTAAATTTCTGTTTCACTATTCAACTTATCCATCGGTTTGGGTCCATACAACAACATGATTTTTTTAGAGGTAGATCTACGAAGATAAATCTTCTTAGCTTTTCTCAAAGCGTTGCTTAATCTATAAACCACGGTCTCCAGACTGATGTAGTTTATTTGGCTATTTTGAAGACATTCGACCGATTGGATCACAAAATTTTAATTCCTAAACTTGGAAACTTTGGCTTCTCGGACTTCTTGGTACAACTTTTTAATTGTAAAGAGCTATTTATTATGCAGATGATGTTATATTTAAACAGATAAAAATTATATGTAGAGTACTGAATAAAATTGGCAATTGGTGTCTTATTAACAATTTGGAGCATAACGTTAAGAAATGCAGCGTCGTGCCATTTACTACACATTATTTATGATTATATTCTCAGTGACAAAAATATCTCGCTTAAACACTTTTTGTAATTTGGGCGTTGTTTGACTCAAAGCTATCCTTCATGCTTCATTTAAGTAAAATAATAGCAGAAGCGTTATACATCGCCGTGCCAGTGATTTAATAATATTGAGGTTTCAAAGACCTTTTAACTTTTATGTATGGTCCATGTAAGAAATTTAAACTCGGATTACAATGTCCATTTTGAGTCTTGAAAGCATTCAGAGGCAGTTTTTAAAGTACTTTGGTTTAAGAAATGATGAGGTTTATCCTCTTCAGGGTTTTCCATATATCCACTTACTTGAGAAATTTAGGTATGCTTCCCTCTGAGATCATCGTGATTACCATTTCCAAGACAATAATTTAAGTTTAATGTCCCGTTTATAAATTTGCGCCAAAATTTACTATTTTACTTGCCTACGCTGCGTACCATCGCATTAATATTTTTCCTTCCTTTTATATGTGTTATAAATACAACTATCGTAATAATTTAGATTTATTTGGTAGTAAGATGAGTAAAGTTAAAAGATTACATTAGAAATATCTTTAATTCTATTTAAAATTGGCCACATCGAAAAACAAGCATGAAATTCGATGTTTTCTGGGACTATATACTACAGAAAGTTTCTATATGGTATTACTGATATTTCGAGACCGTTACAGAGACTTACTCTCGGTGAGTAAGTAACTGAAGATTGTGAAGCAGCCTTTATACTTCTACACAATCTGCTCAAACATTTATTGTGGACACCAATTTAAGCAATACTTCCATCAGTTCAGCTGCTCTAGAATTTTCCCACAGGTACAAAATGTTAAAGGAAAAGTGGAGAGAGTCTATTTTAGCAGAGTTCTTTCTAAACCTAAACGAAGCTATTGTCTGACTAGAACAGAACTTTAAGCTTTTGTTAAATCATTGTAACACCTTTATAGATATCTTAATGCCAGAAATTGCACCTAAGAACGGACCAGGCATCAATTAAATGGTTGCTTTACTTCACTGATGTCGAATAGTATAATGATTAAAACGTATTTTAGAATACGATTTTAAAATTGAATTTTGAAGAGAACAGAACCATAAAAATGGTGACGCTGTATCAGGAATACCCCGGTCTGCACTGCATCCAATGCTCTCAAGAATGGGATCTCAAAGTCCTGAACAAAGAACAATGAGAAGATCTTGAAGATACAGTGATACTAAGAGAAAAAAAATAGAAAGTTGCTTCAGAGTCTCCGAGACCTAAGGGTTTGTGGATCATACGGAACTCTTTGGTAATTAAAGATTAATGATAGTCTGGGAAAGTTTAGACGGCAAAAGTCATAAATATAGTCAGTCAGTCAATATTCCCAAACAAAAGATTTCCAAAAGTTGCCTTGTAACATGGTTTAGGAGATAGCTATATTGGAGTTATGAAGACTTTTAAAAATATTCTACTGGCTGGGGAGCTAGTAGAATATTTGCGCTTTCAGCAAGGCATCTAAAAGACGAATCTATGGCAGGATAAAGCAATACAATATAGAGGCTTCTTTTAAAAGTATTGCGATATACCTAGCAGGATCATTTTTAATTAGTAAAGTCAGAAATCGCTATAACTTGGTAGCGATGGATTGTAGTGTGCAGTAATTGGTCGGAAGTCTTCGCAATACCAAATAAAAAAGCTACAGCTATTGCTGACGAACGAATTTTAACAATTGATTTATTGGTTTGAAGAACTAAAAGAAATACACATTGGCCAAGGTAGAAACATCTTAGTTAAAAAGATTAATCTAGAGATTAACAGAGCTCTTGATAACTACTTAAGAGTAACAAAATACCTAAGACATCTGTATACATCCGTTTATATTAGCCTGTCGATCTACAATTAACGTAACAACTAAAAAGACCTTCTAAAGTTAGCGTAAAGAGATAAAATTTAATTAAAATTGGGTTTCTGCTTTCTTTGGTCGAATTTACTCTGTTTCCAAAAGAAATGGATCAGGTTTGCCCCTCTTTAACCATTTCTTAAGGTTTTCATAACATTTCTTTGTTTTTAGGTCTTATGCCCTTTACTTGGAAGGGTTGTTAAAAGAAGTTTATTTTCTGATAATCCCCAAGAACTTCCTACTGAAATGGACGCCTATATTACACAACTAGAAGGCGAATACCCAGAAATTTTCAGATCCAACTCCCACATGTGTATTCAAGATCCATTTGACCTTAGCCATAACTTAACCAAAGCAGCACAACAGGGTACTCTCACGAAGTTTCAGACTATGTGTAAAATGACCATATCCCATCTTGACTCAATTAAATAATTGTCGTTGTGATTGATATGCGAATATTAAAACATTAGCTCTAGGTTATATATATTATATATTTTTATTAATTCTATTCAGAATATTTTATTCTAAGGTTTTAAGTGTAAATTGTGTAATTTTTTAGTAATTTTTGATTATTTTTTTTATTTTTATGGAAAAATACATACAATTTAGTTATTTTATTTACTATTGATACATTTTTTGTTTACTCGTGTGCCTTTGGTTGTAAGACCAAACAAAAAAAAAATGATTTTATTCAATGATTACTGTTTATGTCCGTCTTTAGTCTATAGTTATATATTAGTGTAATACGAATAAATATTTGGTCCTTTTCTTGTTATAAGAAATAGGGTTTTATTTACGTAGCATTGCCTGATAAACAGAAAAGATATTTTTAAATCCGGTTTTTAGATTTGAATGAAACTTGGCACAGTCAGAACAGTCACTCAAATACACCTTTTGGTGATAAACTTTTTTTACTGTTTCATTAAAATCAAAAAAACTTGATTTGAAAATAAAAGAAAAATCCAGACTCTAAATTTTTTTCTGTTACTTCCTGTATCTTAAAAATGGAGCCGTTTTGGACTCCGCCAGGAATTTCCAATACACATGTGAAAAAATAGATGTGTTACCGAAAAAAATAAATTGTATCAAATTTTGTGGTACTTTTAAAATAGCTAGCTCTTAGAAGTCATAATAAGAAAGACTTTTTTAATCTCTGAAGTTTTTATGCGTTTGATGTTTTTTTCGCTAAGCTAGATGCAACTTTAAGTAGCCTTAAAAAAAAGCGTCAGTGTGAAAAGGGAGTGCAAAATTAATTCAGAATGATCTCTTCGACTATGTTTTTAAAGTAACTCATAAAGAGGTAATAAAGTTGAAAATGCATTCTGTCTGTCAGTTATAGCCGTTGAAACAACGGATTTGTCTACTAGATCTCGACTAGCCACAGTTTTAAGATATATATAAAAAAAGGAGAGGCTATTAAATGGTTTGTCGAAATATTTACTTCTTACCAAATGTGAATTTATTAGTTTAACTCTTTGATTATATACCTACCCATAGGCAGTCTTGCCGTTTGGCCGTGCGTCCCTCCCCGCCGACCAATCAGTATGCAGAGCGAGGTTTGTCCAAGCTAACATTTTTGTGTTGGCTTACATGTTCAAAAACAAAAATTACTAGACTCAACGTCAAAATCAGCTGATTGGCGTAAATCACCCAGTAATGGATTAAAGGCGTTTCAATTTTTGTATTAATTTTTTTTGTATTTGGGTGTGTTATTTCGTGTTTTAAAGTAATTAGTGAGATTAGAGATTACTCTGCAGTGTTTTTATTTTTTTTTTGCGGACTATTTGACATTTTTTATATTTCATAATTTATTTTATTTTGGACTAAGTTTTTATTTTTATTGGTTTTAAGAAAAAAACCACTAGAATAGATATTTTTTAGTGTATAAATTACAATGATTACTGTATTTCCAGTTTGGAAAAGCTTCGAAACCCACTTCAGAGCTGTGATGAGTCGGAGGTAAGAAAATATAACCTAATAAATATTTTTGAAAAATGATGCTATCAGAATAGTGATCTTGCAAAAGGTAAAATAACTCGTTTTAAGAGTATCATAATCTAAAAATACATCCTTAGATGTGCCAAATATTTTAAGATTTAAATATATTTATGAATGTATTTTTTAGGATTGCATAGTGGCAGTTGCTGACAATATAAGAAGCAATATATGAAATCTATAAGTAACCAAACCAAATGTGCAACGCATGAGAAGGAAATTTTCAAAAGGTTTTATGGAAAATGAAGGTTTAGGAGAAAATAAAAATCTTTGGGTGTTTCTCGATTAAACCTGGATGTTCTCGAACAGCTCTTTCCGCAGGTCTTGGCAGGATGACGATGTATATTTTAGTGAAAAGGTAAATCATTCTAAAGACTAATTATACGCTAGAAAAAAAATGTACTTTCATACACTTAAGGAAAAATTGAAGGGCCCATTTTTTTTTAATTACAAGGTAAAGCACTTATCTAATCACTATCTAATAAAATTTTGTTTTGCCTTATAAATTATCACAGTTTTACAAAAAAGCTTCCTCTTGCACACCGACAAGCTGTAGAAGACCTGTTTCTCTTTTAGGAATATTTTTACAGTTTCTGCTCCGAAGCATTATCTGTCATAAATCCTTCTTTTGTATATCCCAATTAGAGCAAATCAAAAGTCTACTCAGATGCATCCCTTTATTGTCCACTTCACATTTCCCACTTTTTCTGCACCTTCATCTCTAGAGTTTCGAGACTACGAAATCATATCAGTAATTTACATCTGACTTCACTCTAGACACTGGTAGTATGTGAACACTTAGACTTTAAGCATAAGGGGTATCCTGAGAAAAATACACATATATGACAGATTCGGTAGATACCTCAGTTAGGGTCTCTTTCATACATAGGACATATGATTAAACCTGTAGCTCTTAGACAACATTAAACTACAGAACACACTTGCTGCAATCTTATGAAACATTAAAGTATATTTAATTAAAAAACTAATAAAATATTTATATTTTCCTTAGATACATTATTCTACATGCTGGTTCAGAAAAAGGATTTGTTGATGGTGCCAGTAGAACTTTTAAATCTAAAACAAAAACAGGAGATTACCATGGTGAGATGAAAGCTGAAAATTTTGAGAAGTGGGTTAGAGGTGATCTACTACCTAATTTAAAAAGGCCTTCATTAGTCATTTTAGGTAATACCAGCTACCATAGTAGGTTGTTAGAAAACTGGCCATATAGTGGCGGGAAGAAAGAAAGTATGGTTAAAAACCCGAAATATTCCTTTTGCAAAATTGGCGACAAAATAGATTTTGTGGTGCTTGATTCAGCGCCTACCAAAGTCTTCCAAATCTTATGTCGTCGATGCTCTTATTCAGGAAGTGATCATCAACTAACACGACCTTCCAACGTTTTTGACAAATTTATTTTATAAAATATAAGCATCTTATTGTTTAATGATATCTGAATAAATAAATGATTATTACTGTTTTGTTTTATTTATTTTATTATTTAATATATAAAGCAGCTAATGAAGTTATATCAGATGAAATAAATCGACTTATCTTTAGGCATCTTTAAAAAATTGTAAATTTGCATAATAAGGGATATCAAACCATCCTTTATAGTGAGATATTTTATCAGGATATTTCAATTCAACTGTAAAGAGTTTGCCTGCAAATATTACAAAACATAACAGGTCTGTTTGATATTCAGAAATAGTGTACACTAATTTACATTTTTTTATATACCTAAGGGCTCTAATTAAAGGTGTATTTAAGGACTAAGTGTGTACAAAAAGTGTAAAATAGTGTAAACTATTTCTAAATAACAAACACTTTAATAAATAACTATTAATAATCTGCACTAGATAGGCGAAAGTTTTTTAATAAAATATTATGGCCAAACATCAAGCTTTCACAATTTATGCAAATATATGAACAGCAAGAAAAAAATACTGATGAATTTAGTTATCTAACAACAATTTTTTTAAAATATTAAAATGTTGAAACTCTCTTCCCTCAGTACGGTCCTGACTAAAATTCTTATATCAGCCAACCTAAATCTGAAAAACAAAATTTACTAATATGTAGGGACATTCGCATTGCCAACCTAAAAATGTTAGCTTGGACAAACTATACTAGATTTATAGAGCTTTTTCCCCACGTACGCTGTTCTCACGGAAAGGCTTCCTCTAGATAGGTCCAATCTCATTGTTTTAACTATAAAAGGAGTTTTAGATCCTTTCTTTAATTGAAATGACACCTAAGTTTATTGCTCAGAGTTACGATGAAGCGGCGGTTATAACTGGCCAACACGTGGGAGTTCAAGCCAAAATCCGAAATAGAATAAAAGTATCGGTTATAGTGTCTGCTTCCATGAATCGCCAAGTAAGGGTGCTTTTTGGAAACTTGTTATGTAATAACCCACCCCACCGTGTCGACATACTAATTAGAGATTAGAGATCTCGTTGGAACTTCAATATACAATTTTGTGTATAAAAATACGCAGGATCTTCAATGTATGAAAGAAATTTAAGAAGTTAGTAATACAGCATCATCTGCATCGTATGTTAGATGATACTATTTTTCTATTCTGGTCGACTTATTTTTACAATGTTACACGTTGATATTTTATTTATTCAATAAAAAATAAGAAAAACTGACCATATAGAGGAAAAAATAACATTTCCAGCATATGAGACAAAACTGTTGAGATTTTCAAAGAAGTCTTAACTATTTCCAGTAACAATAAGCAATGTAAACGAAAGGCCCTGCAGATTTGATCATCGTGTAGCTGCTTTGAAAGTTTGTAATTCTAAAACAAGCAAAAGACAGATTCGTTTTTGTCGATAAAGTTGTCAAGTACAAAGTTGTAGGAAAATTGGCAGTAAATTTTTTACAACTTAAGGACAACTTGGCTACAAAAAGTTACGATGCAAGTTATTGTCGGTAAATTGCAAGGTATTTGACTACAAGTGTTGCGGAGAATTTCCATGCCATTTACGGTGGTAGATTGTCAACAACATGTAAGCAAACTTGACTTAGTAACGAACTGTCGTTAACTTAACGTCATATTGGTAACAACTACTGATGGATAAATTTTTGTTCAGTAACACTGGCTATCTGGCCTGTACCAAATTTCCAGATATACAATTAAATATTTGCTTGGTTTATCCGACAATTGATAAAGAACGACTAAAAACTGAGCACTCATTTATTTAAGAGAAGCTTGTAAAGTTAGACGAAGGCTTACCACTTCTAAAATTTTTGATTCAAAATAATTTATAAAAATATATTAGACGTTTTAATATTAACACCTTTATCAACCTTAGAATCAAAAACGCGTTTTTCTATGCTAAAACAAAGACCTTATTCCGAAATTCAGTGTCCTAACACTGCGTTAACAATGCTGGCCATTGAAAAAGTTATTGATGAATTTGCTGCAAAAACAGGATCATAGGATTATACCTAATTTTTTTCTACTTTTTTAATGTAGAACACCTACGATATTATGTCAAGAGCTTCCATTGTTCCTTGGACATATGTGAGATTTGCATAGTTAAACTGTTTGCACATTTTTAAACAACTCTTCATACCTTATCTATATTTAAATATTGTATAATCTAAACAAAATTTGATTTTTTTACATTGCTAGATCCTTGTTGCTCTTTTCTTATTCCTTTCTTTCGTTACTTTGGTAACCACAGTTTCTGATTTTAATGGAAATATATGTTTTTAAATTCTAGCGAAAGAGAAGACAAATAATCAGTTGCAACCCTTCTTTTTTTGTACTTTATATTTGTGTTTAAAATCATTTTTTTTTACAAAGTAGTATTTTAAATTGTGTTGTTTGTATAAAAAATATTAAATATAATTTTATTATCATAACAGTTATACAACAAGTAAATAAAGTTTTAGCCTAAAATTATATAAATTTAGTGATTCATTAAAATGTCATACGTTCTAAAATTAAAATATTTTAACAAAAAGCATTGTGGATGTAAAATAGTGGTTTTATTTCATTATAAACGTCACTTTGATTTCAAGAACACAATAATTAATTTTTAGATTATCATTTTGCATTTATTTATATGCATTCATAATTCACTTTTAATATCACAGTTACTTTATTAATAAATTTAAATTTAACTAAAATACCAGGGGATATTCCAATTCTTGAAATTTAAATATAATTTATCTAATAATTAGGAATATAGAGTCTATCTTACCGATCATAGGGTATACATTTCAGTTTGTTTTTATTAATTATATAAATTTTATGATCTGTTAAATACACTTATATAAACGGAAACACGTTTACTTAGAAATTTTAATTTTCTGAAAACTAAAACTTAGTTGAGTGTATGTGTTTTGGTCAAGACAAATAAACCTTTTTTATATGAGAAAAAAGCTATATCTATTTTTCTCGAAATTCAACCCATTTTACATTTTTATTGGTTTAAAAATGATAAATGAAATGGTTTGCCTCTTCTATATTGTATTAAAAACTTGGCTAATTATTGTTATTGTAGTTATTTAAACTGTTAAAAAAACTTTTAAATTAAGACCATTTCAGTAAATGTGGCCGTTTTTTGTAATTGTTTAAGTTTTTAAATTCGAAAGAGTGATCATTATTTTTTCTGTAGAATGGTTATTCTTTTAAACTTTATTGTATCTAGAAACAAAAATATGGAAAATTATTCTTTGTTAAAAATATACATATACAGGGTGTAAAAAGTATGATGCTCACGATTTTAATGGGCGATAGTAGAGTTCAAAACAAGTCAAAAAGTTTATATGACACATCGGTCAAAACTTGACAGATTTTTGTCTAAACGATATCAATGTTCAGAAGCAAATATTTCTGAAAAGCTTAACAATTGGAAACTTACATCTTAATTGCTAAACTAAGTTCTAAACGTTTTAATCTATAAATAAGAAAAAAAAACCTTTTCCTCAGTTAAAAATAAAAAAACAATTGGCAACAGCGCTACCCAAAAGCCTCGTGTAGTTCTGCATTGTGCGCACTGGTGGCGATATGTTTGTCCGTTGTAGGTCAGAATGTTTTTAAACCGGGAAAATATGCCAATATGTTATTAATATACGGCAAGGCAAACCAAAATGTTAATCTTGCAGCTCAAATATACCGAGAAAGATTTTCATGACGGCTACATTCATTTAGGACAATCATAGTGCAGGCGACCAAAGAGTTTTAAAAATGGGATATGTGCAACCGAGAAATCTTAGTGCGGGACTATACATTGCGTTTTAGCGGGAGCGTTTTGGCGGGACCCGTTCGGCGGGACAAGTACAACACGTTGTTTTAAACGGAACTGTTTATACAGCTGCCGTTCTGCCGCACCAACCGCATCGCGAGCCGACATGCTGCCGTCGGTCGGGACGACCGGAGGCCGGGATACAACAGACAACATAGGCATTTGATTGCGAGAGTTTATACTGTACGGTTCTGCGGCAGGCGGTAAATTGTATATTGTGAAAAATTTAATATGTTTGATACGGACAAATTTATACAGTGTGTTCAAGAGTTCCCAGCTGTATGGGAGAAGGCGTCAAAAGAATATAGCGACAGAAATGAAAAGAGAAGAGCTGGCGCAGTATCGGCGAAGCTATGGCCGATACGTGGGAAGTCATGACAGAGGCTCAAAAGCAGGAACAAGGTAAGAAAATAATATAAAATACATGTAGATATAGTGGTTCTGTTATATTGACAATTAAATTATTATGCATTTAAAACATATGATGCCTTTGGAAAGGTCCGTCACCTGCTTCCAAAAAATAGTCGGTGAAAAATGTTCTCACGTCAGGTCCTTGGGCCCGTATACCAGGTCCAAAGTTGGTAACCTCCGCAAAAGGATGAGTCTCAGTTTCGTCATAATTAACCCCATCTCTTCTGCGCACGAAATTATGTAGTATGCAACAGGCCTTTATAATGTCATCTGTAAAATCCGGTTGCACAAGAATGGGAGTATGAAACACTCTCCATTTATTGGCAAGGACACCAAAGGCGCATTCTACGGAACGTCTACATCTTGACAGTCTATAGTTGAAAACTCTGCGGCGAGGATCCAATTGACGAGAGGGAAATGGACGCAAAAGATTCGTATGAATTTGAAAGGCCTCATCTCCGACGAAAACAAATGGTTGTGGTTCTGTGTCGGTATTTGGTAGACATCTAGGTGCAGGCAAGTTTAATTGGTTAGAATATAACTTTCTACCTATTGGGCTATTGCGAAATACAGTTGAATCGCCCTCTTTTCCATAAGCTCCAACGTCTATAGCAACAAAACATAAATTTGCATCTACCACAGCCATCAGCACAATCGAAAAGAATTTTTTGTAATTGAAATATTGTGACCCTGACTTGTGTGGATTTGAGCATCTGATGTGTTTGCCATCAATGGCACCTACACAGTTGGGAAAATCAGTTCTCGCGTAAAATGTGTCCGCAATTTCTATCCATCTTTCCTCGGTGGGTGGAGGCATTTCAGTTCCTTTCAAACAACTCCATATACCCTGGCAAGTTTCTCGTACAGTTGCCGCAATCGTACTCTTAGCTATATAAAATTCGTACTGCAAAGCAGCAAAGTTGTTGCCAGTTGCCAAATATCTGAAAAGAAACAAAATGTAACATCAGATCTTTTTTAATTCCAGTGAAAGAGATGAAAAATAAATGGCGTCACATTAGAGACAGCTACTCCAAATATATTAATCAAGGAGCATCAGGAGACCCGGCGCCAAAGAAAAAAAAATATGTGTATGCAGATGCTTTATCTTTCTTACAACAAAGTATCGAGAAAAGAAGGTAGGTAAACCAAAATGCTTTCGTAGGGAACTTTAAACCCGAGAACCTTTTTCGGTATGACCAACGAGAAAGGTTCTCGAGTAATAAGCCGCTCAAAATCGGGTGTCCCACGTAGCTATTGCAGTGTGTATCACCGCAATTCGTAACCTGCGTTTGTAAACAATAGCCTGATTGTAAAGAAACGTTACTTAATTGTTTTCCAGAACTTCGGGCAACATGCCTCATGTCTCTGATGAGGAGGGCGAGGGTGAAGGAAACGGCGAAAGTTTAAAAGAAAATCCTCCGGGTATCGAAGATGCGGCACCCCAAGAACATCGGCTCAAACCAAGAACGTCGGCCAAGGGTCGTAAACCACCGGCAGCTATGACGACGTTCCAAACGCAGCTTCTTTCGTCGTTGGAGACAACGAAGAGCGCCGAAGAAGATGCCGACAGATCGTTTCTGCTCTCTTTGCTGCCGGATTACCGTCAACTGAATTCGGACGAAAAGCTAGATTTCCGACTGCAAAGCCTGCAGTTCTTCCGCGATGTCCGCAATAAAAGACAGCAATCGCACATGCAGCAACAGCACACCACATTCTATCCTATCCAACATCCCGAATATCAAATACATCCAACCTTTCAATCTAATTCCGCTGCAATTCAGGAACCCCAACAATATTTTCCTGCACTGCCTCGTCCTCTCTACGTCCAAAACTCAGCTTCCCCACAATCCCAAACTTCAACGCCCCTACCATCTCCTGCTCCTTCTTCCTCATATTCTGTTCATTCCCCTGAGTTTAATTAATTCTTACTTACGTTTGTTATACAGATACCTACTTTAACTTAATAAATTACAAAAATAAAAAAAAAAATGTTTGTTATTGTTCTTACCTGAGTGTAATTGTTAGTCGTTCCTCTGCAGATATCGGCTTCTTCCATGTCGTTTCTTGTTTAGTTATGTACGGGCGGACTACATTTACAAGCTCGTCAAAGGAATTAATAGACATCCGATAATATCCGAAAAATTTTTCTTCATATTTTCGTATATCTTCATAAAACTTTATAAATCTTTTACTTGATTCACGTGTGGCATGAAAAGGATGTACAGAATATCGTCTTGTTCGTTTTTCCGGCGGCTCTTCAAGCAAATCAGCAGCTTCAAGTGTGCAAACAATTTTTAATTTGGAAAACATTTTCACACGATCACGACCGATCCACGACTGATGCAATTGCCGTTCAACCGCAATAGTATAGGCTCAACACTGCATTCCGCCGAACGGTCCCGCCAAAACGGCAAACGCATGTAAGTCCACTTCAATAACGGCGCACGCTCAGCTAAACGCAATTGTATAGACCCACACTTAGTGCTGAAACATACATTGCGTTTTAGCGGGAGCGTTTTAACGGGTCCTGTTTGGCGGGATGACAACAACCTATAGTTTTTAATGGGATAGTCCACATATATGCGGTTAAGACGCAGCCACAGGAAGCGGCGGCAACATGCTGCGGTCAAACGGGACGACTGGACGACCAAAAAGTAACGACAAGTTGACCACAACACGGTCAGTTTAATGAGAGTGTTCATATAGTGCGTTTGCATGCCATAGGGGAAATTACCTGGTACCATCAGGTTACCTAGGGAATCTGTAACTTTAGAAGTGACTTCAGAAGATTCTTTTGCGACGTATTCTACCAATATTTATGAAAACATGTAACAACGTCATGTTATGTTTTATTTATATTATCTAAAATGTATTTTTGACAAAATAAATTTTTATTTTTTTACCTTAGAGTAATTGTCAATCTTTCTTCTGGTGAAACTGGACTTCTCCAGTAAATTTCCGCTTAGTTATATGTAGACGTACCGTATTTAGAAGTTCATCAAAAGAGTTAATGAACATCCTATGGTAATCAAAAAATGTACTTTTATATTTTCGAATAATATCATAAAATGTAGAAAATCTTATACTCTTTTCAGACTCATAGTGGAAAGGATGGACCCAATACCTTCTATTCACCGGTTTATTGAGTAAACCAGCAGCTTCAAAAACACAAACAATTTCCAAATTTAACAATTTTGACCTGACGACTTAGCAACTATTCTCCCTGCTGATGGAACAAGACTGACCACAGTGACTCCTGTTACAGTGTTCTAACGGGAGATGTGTGGCCGACGCGCTTTCATCCCGCCAAACAGGACCCGTTAAAACGCTCCTGCTAAAACGCAATGTATGTGCGGGACTATACATTGCGTTTTAGCGGGAGCGTTTTGGCGGGACCCGTTCGGCGGGACAAGTACAACACGTTGTTTTAAACGGAAATGTTTATACAGCTGCCGTTCTGCCGCACCAACCGCATCGCGAGCCGACATGCTGCCGTCGGTCGGGACGACCGGAGGCCGGGATACAACAGACAACATAGGCATTTGATTGCGAGAGTTTATACTGTACGGTTCTGCGGCAGGCGGTAAATTGTATATTGTGAAAAATTTAATATGTTTGATACGGACAAATTTATACAGTGTGTTCAAGAGTTCCCAGCTGTATGGGAGAAGGCGTCAAAAGAATATAGCGACAGAAATGAAAAAGAGAAGAGCTGGCGCAGTATCGGCGAAGCTATGGCCGATACGTGGGAAGTCATGACAGAGGCTCAAAAGCAGGAACAAGGTAAGAAAATAATATAAAATACATGTAGATATAGTGGTTCTGTTATATTGACAATTAAATTATTATGCATTTAAAACATATGATGCCTTTGGAAAGGTACGGCACCTGCTTCCAAAAATAGTCGGTAAAAAATGTTCTCACGTCAGGTCCTTGGGCCCGTATACCAGGTCCAAAGTTGGTAACCTCCGCAAAAGGATGAGTCTCAGTTTCGTCATAATTAACCCCATCTCTTCTGCGCACGAAATTATGTAGTATGCAACAGGCCTTATAATGTCATCTGTAAAATCCGGTTGCACAAGAATGGGAGTATGAAACACTCTCCATTTATTGGCAAGGACACCAAAGGCGCATTCTACGGAACGTCTACATCTTGACAGTCTATAGTTGAAAACTCTGCGGCGAGGATCCAATTGACGAGAGGGAAATGGACGCAAAAGATTCGTATGAATTTGAAAGGCCTCATCTCCGACGAAAACAAATGGTTGTGGTTCTGTGTCGGTATTTGGTAGACATCTAGGTGCAGGCAAGTTTAATTGGTTAGAATATAACTTTCTACCTATTGGGCTATTGCGAAATACAGTTGAATCGCCCTCTTTCCATAAGCTCCAACGTCTATAGCAACAAAACATAAATTTGCATCTACCACAGCCATCAGCACAATCGAAAAGAATTTTTGTAATTGAAATATTGTGACCCTGACTTGTGTGGATTTGAGCATCTGATGTGTTTGCCATCAATGGCACCTACACAGTTGGGAAAATCAGTTCTCGCGTAAAATGTGTCCGCAATTTCTATCCATCTTTCCTCGGTGGGTGGAGGCATTTCAGTTCCTTTCAAACAACTCCATATACCCTGGCAAGTTTCTCGTACAGTTGCCGCAATCGTACTCTTAGCTATATAAAATTCGTACTGCAAAGCAGCAAAGTTGTTGCCAGTTGCCAAATATCTGAAAAGAAACAAAATGTAACATCAGATCTTTTTTAATTCCAGTGAAAGAGATGAAAAATAAATGGCGTCACATTAGAGACAGCTACTCCAAATATATTAATCAAGGAGCATCAGGAGACCCGGCGCCAAAGAAAAAAATATTGTATGCAGATGCTTTATCTTTCTTACAACAAAGTATCGAGAAAAGAAGGTAGGTAAACCAAAATGCTTTCGTAGGGAACTTTAAACCCGAGAACCTTTTCGGTATGACCAACGAGAAAGGTTCTCGAGTAATAAGCCGCTCAAAATCGGGTGTCCCACGTAGCTATTGCAGTGTGTATCACCGCAATTCGTAACCTGCGTTTGTGAACAATAGCCTGATTGTAAAGAAACGTTACTTAATTGTTTTCCAGAACTTCGGGCAACATGCCTCATGTCTCTGATGAGGAGGGCGAGGGTGAAGGAAACGGCGAAAGTTTAAAAGAAAATCCTCCGGGTATCGAAGATGCGGCACCCCAAGAACATCGGCTCAAACCAAGAACGTCGGCCAAGGGTCGTAAACCACCGGCAGCTATGACGACGTTCCAAACGCAGCTTCTTTCGTCGTTGGAGACAACGAAGAGCGCCGAAGAAGATGCCGACAGATCGTTTCTGCTCTCTTTGCTGCCGGATTACCGTCAACTGAATTCGGACGAAAGCTAGATTTCCGACTGCAAAGCCTGCAGTTCTTCCGCGATGTCCGCAATAAAAGACAGCAATCGCACATGCAGCAACAGCACACCACATTCTATCCTATCCAACATCCCGAATATCAAATACATCCAACCTTTCAATCTAATTCCGCTGCAATTCAGGAACCCCAACAATATTTTCCTGCACTGCCTCGTCCTCTCTACGTCCAAAACTCAGCTTCCCCACAATCCCAAACTTCAACGCCCCTACCATCTCCTGCTCCTTCTTCCTCATATTCTGTTCATTCCCCTGAGTTTAATTAATTCTTACTTACGTTTGTTATACAGATACCTACTTTAACTTAATAAATTACAAAAATAAAAAAAAAATGTTTGTTATTGTTCTTACCTGAGTGTAATTGTTAGTCGTTCCTCTGCAGATATCGGCTTCTTCCATGTCGTTTCTTGTTTAGTTATGTACGGGCGGACTACATTTACAAGCTCGTCAAAGGAATTAATAGACATCCGATAATATCCGAAAAATTTTTCTTCATATTTTCGTATATCTTCATAAAACTTTATAAATCTTTTACTTGATTCACGTGTGGCATGAAAAGGATGTACAGAATATCGTCTTGTTCGTTTTTCCGGCGGCTCTTCAAGCAAATCAGCAGCTTCAAGTGTGCAAACAATTTTTAATTTGGAAAACATTTTCACACGATCACGACCGATCCACGACTGATGCAATTGCCGTTCAACCGCAATAGTATAGGCTCAACACTGCATTCCCGCCGAACGGGTCCCGCCAAAACGCTCCCGCTAAAACGCAATGTATAGTCCCACACTATGTTTCAGCAATTATTCTTTAACCAAATAAAAAAGTTCTGTTTTAAAACATAAATAATTTGTGTTCTTAAATTGGATATTCAGCTTTATTTTGTGGTAAATACACCTTTATGTAAATAAACCTCTCTTTAAAAAACGTGTGTGACTCGATGCGATGAAACGGGAGCGCGGTTTTGCTAGACATTTTAAACTTTGAAAAGCCATATTTCGAAAACAATTGACCTTTGACCCATCTGTTTTTAGCTTTTTTGACTTGTTTTAAGCTTCACTACCGCCCATTAAAATCGTGAGCATTATACTTTTTACACCCTGTATAGATTTTGGTAAAATGTTTTACAAAAAACTATTTTATCATAGAAAGTATCGGACTTGCCACTTGAGAGACTTTTTAATTATTATTATTTAATCATACTAATATACCCTGATTTTTCTGTGATTAAGTTTACGTTTAATTTGTACAGTATATAAGTACACAAACTTAGAAAAAATACAATTATTTGTCACCAGTATTTGTAATTATAACATAAGTTTTCATTAAAAATAATATTTTATAAAGAAGCAAATCAGATCGTTAGTTACATTTCGAGTTCTTTTTTTTTCCAGCTATTTGCAGTTACAGCTTACATAAAATTAACAGTTACTACATGAATAATTATTATTAACAAACCTGAAGCAAATCCTTGAAATATCATGGTGTTATGATACCACTTTTACGTAATAGTATATCCTTATTTTATAGTTATTTTAAAAGTTAATCTAGAAGTACATATACATAAAAACTTTAAAGGTTTAACAAAATTAAATGTTTCATACTCTTTAAATTACTTATAATATTATTATAAATATACAATATTACTAATAAAAACAAATGATAACATCCGTTACAAGGTTGGATTTAGTGCTCGACCGATGGTCAGCGCTGACATTGGCCGAACGTAGCTATATCAATAAAAATGTACAGTTATATTCATAAAAAAGGCGTACAAGTATTAGAAAGCGGCATAACATTCCATATTTTTATGCACAAAAAACAAAAGAACGCACGCGAAACAATTACAATTCAAATAATAATAATAATAATAATACCGGAATGTTGTGGTTAACTTACAAAAATTTGTTATAAGTTGGGATTAAATCTATTATTTGGTCATATGACCTTGTTTTTTTATTACTTTGGGTCAGTCTACTTTGCATTGATTATATTAAATATATTATTTGTATTCAGGTCTTCCCAGCACTAGAGGATTTTTTGCAATAACTGGTTTTAAATTTTGTGACGTAAATCTTCATTTGTTAATTTTGTTTACAATTATACCCTAAACGTTTTCGATCGGATTAATATTGGGACTAAAACTGGACCATGCAGAACTTCCACGTTATGAGTTTAAAACCCTTTCCTTACTGCATAGGCCGTGTGGACTGACCAGTTATCTTTTTGATATACAGAAATATTGTTAGGATAAATTTGTTCAGTAGATGGAAGCATTATGTTTTCCAAAATGTTTTTATAGTTCTAAACATTAAACCTTCCTTCTATGTGCCAACAAACACCAAGTATATTTACATAAATCCAACCCCACATATTAACAAAGGAACGCCTGGATCGCAGGGAGCTGGTATATTGTTTTTTAAACCTCGCACAATACATACGAATAGTCCCGTTATAAGTCGACTGAAATATCTTTTAGTCAGTAATAACTACTCTTTTCCAAAATTAAGAGACGCGGTTTATGTAGTTTAAGGTAAAAATGATCCTGTATTGTCGCTGTTCTTCGGTAAGAAACATTTTTTTGAAAGCTGGACGGTTTTTTAGTTCAGAATCGTTTATTCTTGTACTCAAAGTTGGTTGCTAACCAGGAAATCCTGTATTATTTACATTATTCTTCGCTGTTTTAAAATAATTATTTCCCAAGTATCCTAACAAAGCAGCATCTTGTTCAGGGGTGGAAAGTTTGGAAGGATTACAAATAATTCCTTAATTTTCTGGCTCGAAATGTTGTTTAATTTTTAAGATAGTTTTCTTATTTCTATGATTATAACTCAATTACCGTTTTATTTTTTACTAACAAGAACAAAATTTGTTAAACATAACCACCAGAAATTTTCAAAAATGAAGTGAACGCCAGAAACAGTTTTTACGTAAAAATAGGGTAGGTAACCTCTCCTACTAATACTTGTACGCCTTTTTTATGAATACAATTGTATGATTCGGCGCATTCAGCGTACTAAACTAAATATTGTTTTTAATATTGTTTTTCTGAACGGTACCGTTTACTCGACTCGACAACATAAAATTTTAACGTTAGTGTTTACTTAGAGTGTCTTAGAGTAACACAACCTTATATATTTGTAAGAAGGAAAATTGGCAATTTATTATGGATTCCACTAAATAATTGATGGCAAGTTGCACGACATTCAAATCTATATAATCCTCTAACTTTGTTTCTGATACCTTACTTTCAGATTTTAAAAAGATCAAAAATGAAAGTCATTATTAATGTACTAAAAAATATAGCATTTTTACATTCCTACCTACTACTCAGAGGAGTCAATCGTCGGACGGGTTTTTAAAATAAATTTAAATGTGTAAAAATGTCAAGGCTAACCCGATTTATTTTGGAGAGGGCGTTTTTGAATTTAGGTCGATTTTACGAAGGTCTTGTATATCGGTTAATATTAAAGATAGAGACCAACTTTAAGCGGCAATACTTTGTAGATTTTTATGTAGATTCCAGTGAAGTACAGATTTTTTTTTTATTAGTTAAGCTTTATGAGTTATTACACAAATTTATTT
Organism: Listronotus oregonensis; assembly: GCA_019359885.1. NCBI lineage: Eukaryota > Metazoa > Arthropoda > Insecta > Coleoptera > Curculionidae > Listronotus > Listronotus oregonensis. Next base: position 478,858 of record JAHBCN010001051.1, read on the forward strand.
TTTTTTAATGGAAAACCCTAGATATTATTTTACCAGTCGACTGCAAATTAAATTATCTTTTACTTACGTTTACCTTTACTTCATTATCCAGAAACTAATAAAACTATGTAAGGGGTGTTACAATTACGTTTTATTTTTATGTTAAGGGTAAATATAATGTCAATAACGAAATATTTTTCATAAAAAATTATAAATCTTTTTTTTAACTCTCAAAAAAATTACAAGTACCCAAGGTTGATATAATTATCCCACCAAGGAATAAAACCAAGCTTTCCTTCCTTACTCTGTACTAGGGAGGTTGCGGATGTTGATGCGGATCTTGTTTTTTATTACAAGAAACTTATGCCCCAATCCTCCATTAGGTAATTAGATTGGTAATAAAATTATTAAATAAATAATATTCTTGCTATTTTACTTCTTAACCCATATAGTTTCCTGTAAAAAAAAAACAAGATCCGCATCCGCAATATCCCTACTCTGTCAGTAGAGTCCTAAGTATTTGTATATCTTAGTGTATTTTTTTTTTAAATATAAAATATGCCATCTTTTGTAATTTACATTTTGTCAGCCCTTATAATTATTTTTGTAAAAAAAAAATATTTACGCCACATTTAACTAATACGATAGATGGCGTTGATTCTACAAGTTAGGAAAAACGAATAATCAGATATGACATTAATGTGAATGGTTGTTTCTTTGAGGCCAGGTATTATAGTGTCGGATTGCCTATACTTATGTGGTTTTAACTTCAGTTTTTCAAAATGTGGAAGTTACGGTAAAAACTATGGTTAACCTTGATATTTCGAAATCGATAGTTCGGTAGCGCTAAAAAGTGTAAACTACAAGATGGATTTTTTAAAAGAAAATAGAAAGATATAAGATTTTTTTCGCAATTTACCGAGACTATTTTAATACCGGGTTCTAAAAGTTAACTTTAAGTTCTTAGAAAGTTGTTTTTTAGTGGGGATCCAATGTTAAACCGCTTGCTGTAGTCTATAGTCATAAAAATCACATTTGTATCTTTAGTTTTGAATGTAGTATTAAATTGTTGGTAAAAAAGTTATTTTAGATTAATTTATTAGGTTTTAAATAATGTAGTTTAAAGTAAAATTTAATAATAATTTGAAATTTAATTCACAACAGTTCGGTGTTTACATTATTATGTTATTTACGTTATTATTTACCTAGATTTTTGACATAAAAATTAATTACAACCACCCCCTTCATAGTTTTATAAGTTTTTAGATAATAAAAAAAAACTGCAAAAATGATGGTTTTAGTTGGCCTATATATAAAGTTTGGGCTATCATTCATATCAAGGATATTTAATTTGCAGTCCACTAGTTAAATAATATATAGTGTTCCATTAAAAAAACAGAAGTTTGTGTAATAACTTGAAAAGCTCAAGTGCTAAAACAAAATCTTTACGCCACTGGAATTTATGCAAAAATCTACAAAATATTGTCATTTAAACAAAATTTAAAAACGCCCTGTATCTCCAAAATAAATCGAGTTAGCCTTGAAATTTTACCACATTTAAATTTCTTTTAAAAATCTGCCCCGAAAATGTACAAACAGGAATGCTTTATCTTTTACGGTTTTCTTGATACCTCATAAATACAACCAAAAGGCGGCATAGTACATAGTACGAAAATGGGTATCATTAGTGTACTTTGTACACTGCCGACCGGTCAACGTCAGCACTGCACAGGGATACATGCGCAAAGTTGTTATTATTGATAAAGTTAGGTTATATTTTTGCCGAGTTTTGTGGCAGTGTCAACAAAAATTTTGATTAAAAGCATGTATTAAAAAAATTAATAGTGAGTGCGAAAGAACTATTTCAATTAAGACTCAATGCATTACATTTTATTGTAAATAGCTATCTTATCAAGGCTAAAGAATACTATAATACTAATATAAATAAAATGCTAGATGCTAAAAGCCATCAAGTGAAATATTCGACAGACTATAGGCGTCTTAAATGTTATGATGTCCTAACTGTGGGTAATTCTAAAAAAATAATGATGCTAATATGTAAATCATGTGAGAATAATGTAAAATATAATGTCCACGGTAAGGAATTATTTGTGATAATAAAAAAGCTCATTTAGAACCCGGATACGGTGAAATTCACAAACTGGAACACTAACATTAAACAAAAATAAGTAAACGTAACAAGGGAAATCATTAAAATACATAATAAAAATAAACAACATTTATATTAAATATTTTTTTATATGTAGTCAAGATTTTAAAAAAATTATTTAATAAAAGTAGTTTTGGACGGGTGGGCTTGTACAGTGCTGGCACTGACCGGTCGGCACTGTACAAAGTACATCAAAGATATTCATTTTTATACTATGCACAGACGCGAGATACAATGTTGACTTCGTACAAAAAGTTCTATGCAATGTATATACATAAATACAGCTTTTTTTTACGTATCATGTAGTTTCAGATTTTTAAAACAATAACAGATTTGTACAAAGTACAAAACATAATTATGCAAAAAAGGCTTTGCTTCTGAATGATATACACTACAATGTTTTAACGGACGGATGTGCTATTTAACATACACACTTAATGTTGTGAAAAAAAAAAGATAATTAACTGAAGAACATGTTAGAGTATTTGTTAGGCCAAATATCATTTAATAGGTTAAGCAATAATTAACTATCCCCAGTGTCATAGTAAGCAGTCGATCGGTTACTTCTTAAGTTTCCATCCTCACTTATAGCATCATGGTATACACTGGCACCAGAAAGTACGGAGTCTCTTTTTCTCACTAAAATGTAAAAAACTTGTTAACTTAGTAGTTAGCATATTATATACATATATGTCCAGTAAAGTCCATTCTCTGGAGGAGCATTTTATTTGAAAATTTATTATGTCATTCAAAACTTTGAAAAATAGCCCACCTGAACTTGTTCGACTTTGATGGTTAATGAAATTGATATTTCTACTAAAGTCTAATGATGGTAATTTAATAAACCAATCAACTAGTGAAAACCATATATCATTATCTTAAGGCACAAGTACAGGGTGATCAGTTAAGGGTAGCGAGCGGCCATATCTCATAAGATAATGGTCGTATAGATTTGAGAAAAAAAAATCATAATAAAAGTCGCCAAGAGAAATTGCTGGAAATTATTTTCGAGTTTGTTAAACGTCCGCTAGAGGACGTAACAACCAACACCAAGTAGAAAAATGGGATTTTTATAGAATTTTGTCTAATGAAAGTATATCGATGATATCATTCTCATATTTACTGACCATTTCCCTACATTTTTTGTCTAAACCGTTTTGTTCTATCTATCAAAATAAAGCGGTGGGGAAGTTCAATTGTTTTTAAACAAACCAAGATTTCTCCGTTTTTTGACCGATTTTAGCAAACTTAGGCTCATATGAAAGAGCATAATTTGCACTACAAAACGCTTATTCGGTTTTGAATTTTTGACTGTAGCCGCTAGATGGCGTTAACTGAAATGGTAGCAAATTTTTGAGTTAAAAAAAAAAACAAATGTAATGGTATATTAATTTTTATATATTTTAAAAGAGGATACATTTTTCTATAATTTAATAAAAAGAATTTATTATCTTCTTTTTTTTGAACCGTTGATATTGACCAAAATATATTTTTATTACATTAAAAAATGGCACGCCACTGTTTTTTTTATCAAAATAAAAATCCGTTTTGTAATCTCTTATTAGTTGCTAACAAAAAGAACCTCTTGACTTTTTTTCGTTAGACAAACGGTTTTGGATTGAAAAAATAAAATAGGTTTACATACTGTTTACAATGATAATTATAAGGTAACAGTATGTAAACCTTTTTTTTTTTTGATTCAAAACCGTTTGTCTAACGAAAAAAAGTCAAGAGGTTCTTTTTGTTAGCAAATAATAAAAGATTACAAAACGGATTTTTATTTTGATAAAAAACAGTGGCGTGCCATTTTAATGTAATAAAATTATATTTGGTCAATATCAACGGTTCAAAAAAGGGAGATAATAAATTCTTTTCATTAAATTATAGAAAAATTTATCCTCTTTTAAAATATATAAAAATTAATATACCATTACATGTTTTTTTTTTACTCAAAAATTTGCTACCATTTCAGTTAACGCCATCTAGCGGCGACAGAAAAAGTCAAAAATTCAAAACCAAATAAGCGTTTTGTAGTGCAAATTATGCTCTTTCATATGAGCCTAAGTTTGCTAAAATCGGTCAAAAGAAACGGGAGAAATCTTGGTTTGTTTAAAAACAATTAAACTTCCCCACCGCTTTATTTGATAGATAGAACAAAACGGTTTAGACAAAATGTAGGAATGGTCAGTAAATATGAAAATGATATCATCGATATACTTTCATTAGACAAAATTCTATAAAAATCCCATTTTTCACTGGTGTTGTTGTTACGCCTCTAGCGGACGTTTGATAATTTCCAGCAATTTCTCTTGGCGACTTTTATTATGATTTTTTTTTCTCAAATCTATACGACCAATATCTTATGAGATATGGCCGCTCGCTACCCTTAACTGATCACCCTGTACGCTACAACGCATCTAAATTGACCCAAAAAGGCCAATCAGCGATTAGGACGGTATAGTTTGTCCAAGCTAACATTTTTAGGTTGGCAATGCGAATATCCCTACATATTAGTAAATTTTGTTTTTCAGATTTAAGTTGGCTAATATAAGAATTTTAGTCAGGACCGTACTGAGGAAAGGGAGTTTCAAAATTTTTATACCTTAAAAAAATTGTTGTTAGATTACAAATAACTAAATTCATCAGTATTTTTTTCTTGCTGTTATATATATTTGCATAAATTGTGAAAGCTTGATGTTTGGCCATAATATTTTATTAAAAATTATCATTTTCGCCTAGCTAGTGCAGATTAATAGTTATTTATTGTTTGTTATTTAGAAATAGTTTACACTATTTTACACTTTTTGTACACACTTAGTCCTTAAATACACCTTCAATTAGAGCGCTTAGGTACGTAAAAAAAATGTAAAATATTGTACACTATTTCTGAATATCAAACAGCCTGTTATGTTTTGTTATATTTGCAAGCAAACTCTTTACAGTTGAATTGAAATATCCTGATAAAATATCTCACTATAAGGGATGGTTCGATATCCCTTATTATGCAAATTTACAATTTTTTAAAGATGCCTAAAGATAAGTCGATTTATTTCATCTGATATAACTTCATTAGCTGCTTCCTATATTAAATTATAAAATAAATAAAACAAAACAGTAATAATCATTTATTTATTCGGAGTATCATTAACACAATAAGATGCTTATATTTTATAAAATAGGTTTATCAAAAACATTGGAAGGTCGTGTTTAAGGCTTTAGAAGTGGCAGTGTCCACCAGGGGTTTTTATGAAAAAAGCAAACGTATGTAATGACGAAAGAAAAATGTATGTAATCTGCACGCAGCAGATACTAGTCTGGACACTTTTAAGATAAGAGAGCAGACAAAGTGGTAGGTTGGGCGTTTTAGCAGCTGGACTGTAAATGGATGCTTGTGAGTTCAAGCATTTTGGCAACTACTGTGGCCATTGATGTAATGTGTTTAAATGAAATAGTTATTTAATATTTAGTTTTTTATTAAAAGCAGTAAGGTAGTTTAATAAAGAAAAGCTAAAAAGTAAAAAGAAGTTAACTTGTAAATGATTTTTATTACCATTTACCTTATTAATATACTAATAATGTGGGTCCCATAAAATAGGGAATGTCTTATTATTTTTAAATATATACCATTTCAATAGCATTGAATTCACAATGATATGGATGCAAGCGCAGCATTGATGACCACCCTCCCGAATAAGAGCATCGACGACATAAGATTTGGGAGACTTTGGTAGGCGCTGAATCAAGCACCACAAAATCTATTTTGCAAAAGGAATATTTCGGTTTTTTAACCAATTAACCATATTTTCTTTCTTCCCGCCACTATATGGCCAGTTTTCTAACAACCTACTATGTTAAAAAATGACTAATGAAGGCCTTTTCAAATTAGGTAGTAGATAATCTCTAACCCACTTCTCAAAATTTTCAGCTTTCATCTCGCCATGGTAATCTTCTGTTTTTGTTTTAGATTTAAAACTTCTACTGGCACCATCAACAAATCTTTTTCTGAACCAGCATGTAGAATAATGTACCTAAGGAAAATATAAGTATTTCATTAGTTTTTTAATTAAATATACTTTAATGTTTCATAAGAATGCAGCAAGTGTGTTCTGTAGTTTAATGTTGTCTAAGAGCTACAGGTTTAATCATATGTCCTATGTATGAAAGAGACCCTAACTGAGGTATCTACCGAATCTGTCATATATGTGTATTTTTCTCAGGATACCCCTTATGCTTAAAGTCTAAGTGTTCACATACTACGAGTGTACAAGTGGGAAATGTGAAGTGGACAATAAAGGGATGCATCTGAGTAGACTTTTAAGTTGCTCTAATTGGGATATACAAAAGAAGGAATTATGACAGCTAATGCTTCGGAGCAGAAGCTGTAAAAATATTCCTAAAAGAGAAACAGGTCTTCTACAGCTTGTCGGTGTGCAAGAGGAACCCTTTTTGTAAAACTGTGATAATTTATAACGCAAAACAAAATTTTATTAGAGGATTGTAAAAGTGCTTTACCTTGTGATTAAAAAAAATGGGCCCTTCAATTTTTCCTTAAGTGTAGGAAAGTATTTTTTTTCTAGCGTATAATTAGTCATTAGAATGTTTTACCTTTCCACTAAAATATACATCGTCATCCTGCCAAGACCTGCGGAAAGAGCTGTTCGAGAAGATCCAGGTTTCATCGAGAAACACCCTTCAAAGATTTTTATTTTCTTCTAAATCTTCATTTTCCATAAAACCTTTTGAAAATTTCCTTCTCATGCGTTGCACATTTGGTTTTTCCATTAAGCCTAAGTTACTTATAAATTTGTCAGCAACTGCCACTATGCGATCCTAAAAAATAAATTCATAAATATATTTAAATCTTAGAATATTTGGCACATCTGAGGATGTATTTTTAGATTATGATACTCTTAAAACAAGATATTTTACCTTTTGCAAGATCACTATTCTGATAGCATCACTTTTCAAAAAATATTTATTAGGTTATATTTCTTACCTCCGACTCATCACAGCTCTAAAATGGGTTTCGAAGCTTTTCCAAACTGGAAATACAGTAATCATTGTGATTTATACACTAAAATATATCTATTCTAGTGGTTTGTTCTTAAAACCAATAAAAATAAAAACTAGGTCCAAAATAAAATAAAAGTAGTGTTTGTTCGTTGTTATTAAATATAAAAAATGTCAAATAGTTCACACAAAAAAAAATAAAAACACTGCAGAGTAATCTCTAATCTCACAAATTACTTTAAAACACAAAATAATACACCCAAACACAAAAAAAAATAATACAAAAATTGAAACCCCGTTAATCCATTACTGGGTGATTTACGCCAATGAGCTGATTTTGACGTTTAGTCTAGTAATTTTTGTTTTTGAACATGTAAGCCAACACAAAAATGTTAGCTTGGACAAACTATATACTGATTAAAAAATGAATTTGATAAAAAGTTTTTTATATGGGAAAAAACTCCGAAAAACGTTAGCTAGTTAATTTATATGTGCATCTTTAAAAAAATAACGTTGGTACGCTGTACTGTCCAGGAGTTATGGTTTAAAAGTATAGGACTCGTATATTCTTATTAGCAAATTTACGGCCGATTGATGATCGCGTTGTTAAATTTAGCAATGGACTTAGCAATTGTTAAAAGTTAACAAATGTTTAGAATGTTTAACAAAACGTCATCGTCAGTGTTATTCAATGATTTTAGTAGGCAACCTGTCAAAATCTGACATTTTGTTAAACATTCTAAACCGTTGTTAACTTTTAACAATTGCTAAGTCCATTGCTAAATTTAATAACGCGATCATCACTCGGCCGATATAGGGACAATAAAAAAAATCATTTTTTATCGAATATTCGGGTAACATATATAGGTTTTTTTTTTGCCTGATGGTTCAATGACAATACCCTACCAGTGTTTCCCATGCAAAATTACTAGGGCAAGTTGAAAAACTAAAAATCGCTTGGTTAACCCTCTTATGGAGACGCACTCTAAAGAAATTAGGTATAGAACAAATGAAAGCAGGGATGCTGCATCAGTCGCAAAAGCTACTCTAAGGAAATATCCATATAACAGAAGTTAGTATTCCACCATACCACCAAAAAGATAATGATTAATTTTCAAAAAGAGGTACTGTCCTCCTTTTCTTTTAATACCAATAAAATTACCACTGTTAACCGAAACTGTTCTTTAAATGGGGTGCCGAAGGAAGTGGTGGCAAAAATCTCTTAAAATAAACAAGAACCTGATTATAAAGTTTTTAATGCCACTTACATTATGACTACGTCCCTTGTGCGATTGCGTTTATATTACGATAATAATGAAAATACAGTTTTATGGAAAAATTCCAGAGTATCCTCAACATAATAACTATTCCCGGTAGAAGATACATATCTAGTTACATTTAAAAATAAAAAATAAAGGTAGTAAATCAAACAGTCAAACCGGTTTTGAAAAACAAATTTTTGAATTAAAAAAAAAGTTTTTTATTTTTAAATAAAAAATTTAAACATTTTATGTATCGGAAAATGAATATGCAAAATGTTTAAGATTTTACGTAAAATTTAAATATGATATATTATACGGTACCTCATTCAAAAAACATTATTTTCTTTCTCGAATTTTCCTGGGTCATCTCGTACCTACCAATATATTTTAAAAAGAACCAATCAGCATAAGAATTAGATCTTATAGTAAAGAAAAAAATTGTATTTCAATAATTTGTAGTACTTATTATATACGATTCATTTCAAAATTGTTGATACTTATAAGCGAATAAAGTAAGAGTTAATTTTTTTTAACTTTTACTGTATGGGTATTAAGATGGATGATTTGATCGAGGCTATTTAACGCGCGGGCCTAGCGATTGCGTTAAGGGTCGAGATCATTAATGGCAGAGTTGGAAAGAATGTTACGGCAATTATTTTGTTATTCAATTTAATAAATCACAATTTTTTTAAACATTTTTTGACGAGTATTTCGATTTTAGAAAACAAACCTGACAAATATCACTGTTGATATTTAAAGGATAAGGTATATAATAAACCAAAACGATATTTTAAGTACATTAAGTTGTTTGTACTAAAATCGTTCATTAATAGGCAATCATATATTAATAAGAGTTATTAATGTATGATTTTGCATACGTTAATAAAAAAAGGATCACCGAAAAAATCTTATTAATCAACGGTAAACGATTTTATCAAATAAATAATTTTACAATTTAATTAAAAACAACTACTAAAGACCAACTAACAGCTAATCAAAAAAAAAAAAAAAAACGAATTATTTACTTTTATTCTAACCCTGTGTAAAAAAACTTTTCCACACACACATACATTTTTTAAAAACTTACCACTTTTTCTCTTGGCTCTTTCGGTTTCATTCTTAATAATAATCTCGTTCACTTTGTATGCTTCTCTTTTTATTCTATCGTTAAGTTTTCTACTAATATCTGGTATAGTCCATTCAACTATGTTAATAGTAAAACTAACTAAATTTTGATATACTACAATAAATGCTAATCTTGCAGCCAAAATATGCCAGTATATAAGAGGTCTTTTATATTTAAATTCATGATCAGGAGGATTTCTATATTCTGAGTATCGACACTCTGTGGCGTTATATAAGGAAATTTCCGGAGCAGTTTCTAAAATAATATAGGGCGAAGGTTAAATTATGGCAAAGTATCATCACAATTTGGGTCTTTTTCTTGAATATTTCATGTGACATCTATTTAAATTAATAACTGACTGCGAACACTCTGCCAAAAATTACAAATTATTTAAATAAACCAGTAAAAATATTTTAAAATTTACTATGTAAGGTAAATACATACATGATACAATTTTCAGCTTTATCTACGGCTTATCTTACCAGTTTTAAAAGGACTGTTTTTAATGTTCGATTAAAATTTTATAAATTTCTGATCAAATATGTGGTTTAACATTTAAAGAATTTGTTTTAGAGGGCTTTATTTTAACAGGCAATATGTCTTGAGTGCGATAACTTGGTTAAATTCGTCAACTGGATGACTTTGAAAGAAGTGAACTGTGAGCTTACATGATGCAGGTGTCAATTAGAAAATTTGGAAGAACGAACCGATCTTTATGTATAATTTTGAGACGGTATTAGGCATGAATTCAAGAAGGCTGAAGACAGAGCTTGAAGACTATTGGGGCGTCAAGATCGCCACTAAGACTTCTGGCTCATAAAGATCGCTTTAATTCGACACGGGCGATTGCGAACCAGTGGTTCACTGAATGAGAAGTTTTGATCTGTTTTCTTACCGTTCACATTGAGTGTTGCCACGGACTCCTGAGCATCGACGCAATCATTGCAAAGTACAGAGACAAATTGCTGAGGGGTAAAGGTCAAGCCATGTGGAGAAAAGCTCAATCCACAGTTTATATAAAAAACATGTTCATTACAACGCTGCTGTAATAGTATGCGGCACTGGGGGCCCCATCCGATGTAGTAGCAGAACACCTCTAATATTTATTAAGGTGACATGACGGCCCTTCGGTACATTTAGAAGTAGTGGAACCACGTTTAACCATATACTGGTATGGATCAACACCACATTAACCGTTTACTATGACCCACAAGATCACCCTAGCTCTCTCCGATCAAACATGTTTTGGAGATCCTAGGTCGTTAATTGTTAAACTTGCAGCACGACCCTTAGACTCTGAAAGCACTTAGATGTGAGTTAGAGCTGGGGGGAATGAGATACCCCAAGATGATATAGACCACCTCAATGATCAGTAGTGCCAATAAGTCGTAACCTGCTCAAGTTGTTTATGTGACTTTCAACTAGTCGTATCGAATAGTGTGCAATCTATTTCTTTCGTAGTTAGTTTGTACTGTAAATTAGTAAATGAAATAACAACAAAACAGTTATGTATTTGTTTTTTACTTAGTGTTAAGCAAGCATGCTCTGTTCCATTTTTTTTTTTTTTTTTAATAAAATACTCGCGAAATATGTTCTAACTACATTAAAAAGCTTCTCTAAATTCAGGCGTTTTTAAACAAAGTATATTTAATTCTTTATTTTGTAGATTACGTACAATTTTTTTTAATGTTTCTTTTTGCATAATAAAAAGAAAGAATTTTTTTGGTGTTATTTATATAATAATATCTGCAATTTTTGTGATAAGTCTTCCAGTATAAAGGTTTCAATATTTTGTTTCTACATTTTTTTATATTATAAAATTGCAAATTGTAAACATAGTACATTGTTTTTTATGCATTTACTAGTTAGATCAGAACTCTATAGAAATAGTCAATATGTCATGTGTTTACTTACCATTCTTAAAATCAGATGTATTAAAAGTTGCTAAACTAAATTCAAGGAAACCATCTGTAGTGTGGTGTTCATTTACCCGCAACATATATACCATTTTTGGAATAAAATGTGAGGAAAATGCAATGATCATAGCATTCGAGATTACAGCAATTCTACCTATAATTGCTAGGATCGGATACCTGAAAAATACAGCTACTAGTAATAAATGTGTAAGAAAAAATATTCTTTGTATTATTATATTTAAAATATAAATGGTTTCGACCTACTTTACTTCTGTTTCAGTCTTAAAGGACAATGATAAGTTTAAAATAAACTAGAACATCTATCTTTTCTTTAAGATAATAAAGTAGTTTAATAAAGCAATAAATGGCTCTAATATCAGTGACTATAATATACAAGGAAAATTGACACATTTCCTAAAAAAAATTAATTGCTACTATGCTGATTTTGTCTAATATTGATATTTTATGCAAAAAAGGTAACTTTGGAACGTTTTATGATTGTGTTAATATCTATTGATAAATTTTCCTTGTTAAACTTGGTCGAATTTGCTTCGTTCCAATTATTCGATTTATTTTAAAGTTGCAGCAAATATTTCGCCACTAATAAAAATGATACACAATAGCTATTAAGTAAATTATACACCAATTGATGGTACCAGATCGAAAATCTGGTACCATCAATTGGTGTTTGCCTTATTACACTAAAGTACAGTTAAAAATCTGCTAAGTAACAGTGGTTACTCTAGGGGCGGATAATCCATAGATCTGCAAGAGGTAGCATTTTGGATATGAATGTAATAGAATGTTGATAAATATCCTACTTATAAATATTTAAACTTCGTCGATGATCTCCTTTGGCAATAATCAACCTGCAGTTTACATTATTTTATATTGTTTTTGCCTAGACGCTTAAAAAATAATGTGATCCATTATTTAAAATAGTATATTACACGATCAGTGTTTTAAAGACCAGTTATCCACGGTTACTTTACGCTATTTTTTTATTGCTTTTAAAACATTTGTTGTAGTTAACGTTATAAAGTACTTATGTCAGATCAATATTTTTTTTCTTTAAAATGCCTGATATGTGCCAAAATTCGAGGTTAAAGGTTGGTAATGTCATCTTAGACTTATTTCTCGTTTCGTTGATTGATGTACCATGGTACCCTTTAAAACACGCGCGTTTAAAAGTTGGGTTTAAACACGCTCAGGCGTACTTAAATTAAAAATCACGTACAGCACAGAATACAATTTTATATATATTTAAAATATACTGTTTACTTAAAAACTAAATTAAATTAGATTCTAAAATGTTAAACTTTTGGAAGCCATATTTGTTTTCAATTTAAAAAAGTAACCAAAACCCCTAAAAATTATGTCAGAGAGCTGTATAAAATTCTTTAAAATAATGTGCAATACTTGCCGGACTGCATAATATGGGGTGTCTAATAAGCAATTTAAGCATTCTCATTTTATTTGTGTTAGATATAACAAATTACAGCGCTAAATCTTAAAAAAATCTCTAAATATTTTAATATATCAAGGAGTAACCTACTCAATAATACTAAGTGAAAACTAAGTTTTGGCATTTTTATCAAAATAATGTTTTTTAAATTAATGGTAAAAACAAATAACTCACTAGGAGGCCATATTAACATGTTTAAAATTAGGTTTAACGCAGAATCAAAAACACATCTACTTTTTTAGAACAATAAGTTTACTTACCATACGCCAATACTTTTAACCCTTTGAGGCACTGGGCGCCGGTAATATTTAATAAACTTTTTAGCGTCTAAACGCATTTCCAAAACATTGTTTATAAGGGCAAATAGTGGTGCTAGAGGAAATGCTGTTACAAATATCGTAACGAATCCATACTGCAAAACTATAAATAAAATCAATCTATTTATTATGCGATATAAATCATTAGACCAAAATTAAATTCAAAAATAATAAATTATTATGTCTATTTTAGTCAGTATATTTTAATAAACAAAGGTTATTAAATAAATACTAGACTGCGTTTGGCCGTTGACCGATACCCTGGGTATCGGTATAAAAATACTTTCTTTACTATTTACATTTAACTTCTTAAAAAGTTCGGAAATTGAAAAAAAATGTACAAATGTATGGTTTTAAAAAGGAGATGCAAAACACCAGTCCTGGTACTGATTTAAACATCATCACTGATCATTAATTAACTTACCCATTTCTAAATATTCAGAAAACAAACTCCGAGATTCAAGATCGGACAGCTTATAGTCCTCAGTCCATTGATTACAACTAATAATCAGATCCTCATTTTCTGCTTTTTCAATTCCAGTAGTGACAACAAACGTCTTGTACATTTTTAAACAAAGTGGAATAAGCATTTCAAGTATGGTGTTCATGGCTTGGTTGCCAATCATTATAATCGCCAGTTGTATCGTTAATTCCATAAGACAACCACCTGGATTACACTAAAAACAAAAAAATAGCTTTATTGTCAAATGACACAAAAATATCGTAGACAAAGCCATATTTATAATACCTATAATAAAATATACAATATACAATTAAACAGATAAGTCATTTTTAAAATTAGATGTACAAAGTTAAAGCAACAACAAAATATTTTTACAGAGCAGTCAAACAAAGATCAAACTAAAAAAAAATAAATAAAACGCTTACACTACTAGACAATAAATCAGTCAATTCTATATATTATCCAGTCAACCAACACATCTATCTGTCATTATAAAACTCGTCAAGAGTGTAGTATGCCTTTTCAGTTAAAAACCTCTTTGTCAGTCTTCTAAACCCTTTATGGCACTGTTGCCTCCTCAATGACAGAGGCAGCCTATTAAAAATTTTCTTTCCCTCATAAATAAATGACCTTTTAATTAGTTCAGAGCGAGGAATGGGCATGTTAAGGGTAAAAGTCTGACGCAGGTTGTAATGAGTTGGCAATGACAGTTCATCCTTATACTTTTTAAAAACTAAACAGACCACCTCCAAAATATAAATACAAGTTAGGGTTAAGATAGAGTGTCTGACAAACAAGGGACGACAGGATTCACGAACCCTGGCTCCACACATATATCTAATTGCTCTCTTTGTAACACAAACACAGATCCAACAGATATTGAGAACATGATCCCCAAAAACAAATACCATAACGAAGATGGGATTCGATTAGTGAAAAATAGGAATTTCTTGCAATAATAAGTCCAGATTGTTATATATAACCCTCAGTGCATAACAACCTGAAGAGAGTTTATTACATAAATTATCAATGTGATTTTCAAACTTTAGATTGCTGTCAATAGTTAATCCCAAAATTTAATTGCATTTGGCATAGCAATTAACTCATCTGCCAAACAAATGTTATCCAAGTAACACCTAAACGTCAAGATATTAGTCTTCGAAATATTAAAAGATAATAAATTTGCATCACACCACTGTTTTATCTTACACAAGTCGATAATTAAATTGCCCTTTAACCGATTAATGTCAGTATCATGCCAAAGAATGGTGGTATCATCTGCGAAAACAGTGAACCTTCCAGCTATTGAAAGGCGAGGCAAGTCGTTAACGTAGATGAGGAACAGTAGCGGACCCAGAACCGAACCTTGAGGAACACCAACCCCAGCACTGAGTTCGTCAGAATTAACATCATTATAAACAACCGTCTGAACACGCCCAGACAGATAAGAGCGAAACCACTCCAGAGCAATCCCCCTAAATTCATATGCCTCCAACTTCCAGAGCAGTATCTGGTGGTCCACACAGTCGAATGCTTTCGACAGATCGCAAAACACCGCAGCGGCAGCCTCCCCAGAGTTCAGGTGGAAATACAAATGCTCAAGAAACTCAAAGATAGCATCGCTCGTGCCCGTCCGGTCCTGAAAGGCAAACTGAGATTCGTTCATAAGTTTGTGTTCATTCATAAAAGACATCATCCTCATCTTGACAATTTTTTCCACTATCTTCGCCAAGGTAGGCAGCAATGCTATAGATCGAAAGTTTGAAGGATTGCCGTGATCGCCACCCTTAAAAAGCGGAATGATTACAGCCTTTTTCAGGCAGGATGGAAAGTTACCTGTAAGAAAGGAAGAATTTATTGCGTCGGCCAAAACCTGCAAGGCCCTCTCTGGCAAAGTCAAAAATATTTTAACAGACTGCCTCTCCCACCCCGAAGCATTCTTATTCTTAATTTTACCAAGCAACCCCCGAATTTCCTCAGCAGTACAGGGCACAAAGAAAAATGTTTCAGACACTGATAGATGATCCAAGTAATCACGAGGATCTTTCGTTTGTGATATTTTTTGTGCCAGCTTGCCGGCAATACTACAGTAATATGAATTGAGCTCGGTCGCACTTAAGCTATTAGTTGTAGGTGTAATATTATTATTTTTGCCTCTCAATTTATTGACAATTTTCCAAGACTCCCTTGCTTTGTTTCTCGACCGTGCAACTCTTTTTTTCTGAAAGTAAGTTTTCTTTGCAGATTTGATAGTTCTTCTATAAATTCTTCGATATCCATTAAAGTAATTTAAAAATATCGTATTTTCATTCGCAAATTTTCTGATATAGTGAAGTGAGCGCATATTTTTCCCGGAAACTCTTAATCCTTTTGTGTACCAGGGCTTTCTTTTCTTTTTTTTTAATCCTAATAATGGGAAATGCTAGATTAAAGTTATTGCTCAACATTGAATGAAATTCTTGCAAGGGATCATTAGTAGCTAAAACACTATTCCAGTCAGACTGGTTACACAATAATAAGAATTTGTCAAAATTTCTCCTGCTATATAGCCTACCATATCTTACATTACTTTTAGTCTCAGACAAACCAATCTGCAACGAACCAACAACAGCCTCGTGATCCGACAACCCGGCACCAACAGTAAAACATATAACCTCATCCTTCCCCAAATTTGTACAAACATAATCCAAAATAGACGAAGACAATGCCAAAATCCGAGTCGGCCGGTCAACATGCATCAAAAGACCAAACGAACTCAACAGAGCAGTCAGTATTCGAGTATTCCGGCCTGATCTGTCCGAGAAATCAATGTTCAAATCTCCGGTCAAGACTAAGGAGGCATTTACAGAGACCTGAGTCAATAACATTTCTAGTCTGTCAAAGAATAAGCCAATATCAGAGGAAGGCGATCTATAAATACCTAAAATATACAAATTTATTTTAGCCGAATATACAATTGAAAATTCAAAAAGCTTTTCCTCTAACAAGTAGTCAAATCTATCTATACAAATAAAATTAAAATTACTTAAAATATCTTTTTGGACCAAGATCAAACTACCACCATTATTACATTGCGTACGTGAGTATTTTGATACCAGCGAATAATCTGGCAAATAAAATGGTTCACCAGGTCTTAACCAATGCTCAACCAATACTATAATACTAGGAAATCTTAAAGATTCTAAAAATAAAAACAATTCGTCAGTCTTATTTCTGACAGACTGAATATTTAATAATACTAGGGTAAGTTCACTCTGGGAGAAGTCAGTCCTAAAAAAGAAGAAGATGAAAGATTGGAAAACAATCCTTCTGATGCTTTACTATCATTAACATGGTCACTTAGATTGCTTATAGGCACTGATCTTAGTACAACTTTAGATGTGTTCTGAACTTCACTAATATAAAAAGAAAATAATTTACACAATGAACCAGTCGTATATCGGTACCCAAACTCTTCCGAAGTATCGGTAATTAATCTCACCGAAATATTTTTATAACTTATATAGGACCTTATAAAATTTATAATTCTAAAATACTTATTTCTAGAAAAAAATTTAAAATCACATTTGAGACATAACAATAAATTAGACGACCTTCCCACTGCCAAAATATTTCTTAGTAGAGAATAGTTTGGCTCCGTGAACGAAAGGTTTAAACAAAATATAACATAGTCTTTTTCCATGTGATCAATAATTAGTGGAAATACAGTCTTACTAATTTGCTGCGACGTTGTACCACTAGCAACATAGCCTGTTGTTTCGTACTTATCATCTAGGTAACGACCTAGAACCGCAGAATAATAAAAACAGGTAATTTACAACGATTCTTAAAACTGAAAAGAAATAATAAAGATTTTTTTTAAATACGAACAAAAATATCGCATATTCTGGCACTGTAATAAAAATTAAATTAAAAAACTACCATACCAATACTAGAAAAATAATAATAATAAAAACCACCATAACTAAACGGCTGTAAATAAAATACTTTATTAAAGCACGTATAATTTTACCAGCGTTTTAAATAAAATTTCTATAATTTCACGAATTTATTTTTATTCACGCATCAACTAGATCCGATCAGATTTATTTTAAACTTGTATCAGGTTATTATAAAGCAGCATTTACGATAAACATTTTAGTTTTTCTTTTACCTTTGCAAAAAATATGTCTAGCATCACTTTAAACTAGGCCTATAATATTAAATATTTAGGATATTAATAAAAGCACAATACAATTTATAGTTAATCAAAAAATTAGTTTACTAACAAATAAAGATTTAAGCTTTTCAAGAATTATTAATTCGCAAAATTCTAGCGACTATTTTCTCAGCCCACCATACATGTATCTTTTTACAATGCTGTTTTCATTTTACTGAGAAGTTGTCATTATTAAACATTCAAAATGTAAGCAGTTAAATTAACAAATGTTTTAAGCCAGACAATTTTATTTTAACAGTAAACTATAGCAACCTTTAACTTGTTCGGATTTTTCTCCTGCCTCGGTACGCGAACAAAATTATTAAGTGGAATTTTTTTAAGTTCATGAAATATTTTTTTTAGTATTTTTTAAATGAATTTGGGATGTATAATTTTTTTAGCGAATCCCCCACGTCCTTGAATTAATGTCCAAAATTTTTTTATCAGTCACGCATTTTTTTAGAATTTTTTTTCTTTTTTCTAGAAAATTTTTAAAAAATGTGTTCCTTCCGTCAAATTTCCGGAAATAATTTAAGCACTAAGAAGATTATAAGTAAAAATATTGTTAAGTATTTCGTTAGTAAAATACCGTAAAAGATTATAAAGAAAAAGTAGTTAACACAATGTGGAGTAAAACAACCCAAAGTTTACATGTTGGTAAATAAATGATTTAAAAGTTTCGTAAATGAATTTTAGTTGTTTTTTCACTATATCGGGTGTTTCTCAAAGATTTTTAATTCCTAATATAAAAAAAAGAAAAATAATATGTTGATATTTGATTAAATATGCAAACTAGTCAACTTTAAGTTTGACTGGAATTGACTAGTTTGGAATTTTAAATAGGACTACTAGTATATTTTCTCATATTTTGATAGGGTATTGTATTCAGTCATGTCATTTTTTATCAAAATAAGAAAAAAATTACCGGTGGTATTATTTAACATTTGAAAATACCAGTTATTGTCGGTCAAACTGGAACAAATATAAAACACGAGAATATGTTAAACATTGCCTATTTATGGTAAATGCCGACTTAAAGAGGTTAGTTGTTTCTTTTTAATGTTACAGGGGAGAACAGTCTCTGAGAAACGCCAGGGATGTAATATTAACATATCACCCGATGCTAATAATTGATTTTGCATTTTTGTAAAAAGTACCAACAACAAAAATTATATTTAAGAAATTTTTGCCCTCCAAATTTTTCATAAAGTCGTCAAATGATACTCAATAAAATATTGCTAGCATATGATTTGTATGGTCTTTTTACGTATACTTTAACTGTAGAGTATATATATTTTAAATTGCGAATGTCCAGCTTAAGTTTATATAAAAATATTTCTATGGAACCTTAACTAAATGTAGGAACTATTTATTATTAGAAATATTTATATAAATCTGTCATTTTGACATTTACTCACCTCTTCTTGACGATATCCAAACACTTTATTGTACTTGGCAGGATACCCAACAAACTTTCCTTTAAAAAACGCAATATAAAAAATTGAAGAGTAATAGTTAACAAATTGAAAGATGTAGATTTTTAAGGCTAAACTATCGTCAAATTCTGTTTGTGTTCTTTGAAGCTCCATTTCAGTTAACCATACTGCAAGTCTATCGTATATCTGATTTAAAATAACAATGCATACTAAATTAATTAAACCAGATGTTACTGGCACAACATATACTCTAAAACTGGATCTGTCTTTGTATAAGGCATCTGAGGTGAGCAAAGACATGCGATAAATTACTATACCAATAACAACTCCCAGTGCTATTAAGGCCCAAAATACCGCTATAGTAAAACTAAGAATAATGGACGGCAGCTTAACACGCCAAAAAGGCACTACTGGCTCTTGAAGCTGTGTTATAACATTAAGTTTTTTCTTTTTGGCATTTGCTAAACGTAGCAGGTACTCTGGTCGAGGAGGTTCAGCTTGTAAATCAAAGCCTGTTAGACCCCATCTGTGCGTTATTTCGGCACTATACCTAAAATAAAGAGAATACATAAAATACCAATTATTTAAAACCAACTTATTAACTTATAAGCACACTTACTTAGAATATCCGACAACTTTGACAAATGATTAAAATTTAATCATAAATAAACCATAAGTGGTCAGATTTGGCCGGAGCTTCGCTCTCGGATTTTGTAAAAACAGATTTCGTTAAATGTCCAACAGTAAATATTATTTAAAACCAGGCAAAAAATATCGGGGTCAAAATCTGAGCACGAATAGTATTTGCACCGTCCAAGTATATAAGGTCTGCTCAATCAAGCGTGCTGCGTAAAATTTCCCTCCTGCCTGCACCGATCCCTCGCCCATCGGCTACCCAGCAGGCTGACTGCTTAGCAGTGACTTAGTTTGTGCAGAGCCTTCGGTCCTGACTGAGTGGTGAACTTATATTAGCGGAAGCGTTTTTGTACGATTTACGTTATATACTATTGATGATTTGAAAAAAATAATATTCGAGTCTATTCAAAGACTAAAATCAGTAGGTCTTAACCAACGAACTCAAGGACTAGAATTAACGCAACGCCAGTTTGTAGGCAGGGTGTTTGGTATAGTGATCTGTTTGTTTTTGTTTTGGAAAAACGTAAACAAATTGCTAGATCTCAAAAACAAAAATCAGGAAATTACCTTGAAAATGTAATCAAATTATTCAAAAATATTGGTTTTTGTGTTAATATAGGCAACATCGATTTAAATATAAACATTTATTAATATGACAGTTCCAAGCATTCGTTTAATAAAAAATGATAGTAAATCAGGTGTTGTACGGCACTCCAATATCATTTTATCTCTTTCTAGTAGGTTGCTTTATTCAATAACACCCCAGAATACTGATCCATACAGAAGCGACACGAAGCGTCGGCACCTTTGATCTCCGCGGGTCAGATTTCGTAACCTTCGAAACATACAGTTACACTGAAAGAAAATTAACAAATAGCATATTAAAAAATATTTTGATGTACACAATGAAAAATCATTTTAAGAATTTTAAGTAGGGCTTTTAGTAAATATTGCTTGTTTGGAGACTGGCTTACTTTCACGATAATGTGAGTATCTATGTTGTTTCCCTGAAATTTTGTGTTTGCTAAAATGATTGAAGTTATAAATTTAACTTCTAAATTCGTTGAAACAATGTTTTTAAATATGGGATAATAATTAAACTCAATGGTGCGGATTCGTTTTGACTAAAATTGCCCAACAGGAAAATGGTAGAGGTTGGATTTTTAAATTTCTTTTATGTCAATTGTCCTAAGTAGATAAATTGAAACTTGTACAGAATCGTATGAATCCTTTTATTTTTAAATATAGATAATGGCAGGGTTTTCGGGTTGGGGAACACGTTTTTCATTAGTTTATTTATTTCGTCATATGCAATATGAACAACGACTTAAGAATCTTATTTGCATGTCATCATTTTATATTCATATATTTATTCTTTCAGCATATATGATATATTGTTGAAGTTACGATTGCGTTGACCAGAAATACTTTTCCTATTAAATTTTGCTGGTCAAGTAAATAGTCTAAAAATACTGCATTAATTGTTTAATTATTGTTATATTTTTATGTATTACTCTAAGTATTTAAAGAAAATAAAATTATGATTAAAAATTTAACTAGTAATTATTTATATTGTAGCTTATTAATATCAAGGCAAATTTTTTTTTTAAATACTTACAAACCTATTTATAATAAAAAAAGTATAACTAAAAATATCTACACAAATAATTAATAAAAAACATAGAAAAACTAGAATAATACACAATATCTAGTAAAGTGTGGACTTGTTAAAAATACCATCATACCTAAAAACTATGTGGAT
Organism: Listronotus oregonensis; assembly: GCA_019359885.1. Lineage (NCBI taxonomy): Eukaryota > Metazoa > Arthropoda > Insecta > Coleoptera > Curculionidae > Listronotus > Listronotus oregonensis. Next base: position 500,598 of record JAHBCN010001051.1, read on the forward strand.
TATACAATGGATAAAAATCTTCAGGAAAAACCTATAAAAGGAACAAGTGGACCAGAATGGGTGTTGCATATGACCGACTTCTGTTTCTGGTTTGGCAGTCTCGTCGAGGCAACTTTACAGAATTATTATAATATGTTATTAATCTGTAAACTTTGGCGTTGAGGAATATAAATAAAAACTAGAAACACATTTTTTTTTCACACACACGTATAATATATTTGTAGGAGTTCTCCAAGTAACAATTATACCCAAGACTTATTAATAAATCATTATTCTTTACAAAATGGTGGCTCCTAATATTTTGATAAAATTTAATGGATTACATTGTTGCAATTTACTGACAACTTTTCTTTAAAATGCGACTTAGGTCAGTAATTAAAATTTTTGTTCTAGAATAATTTAAAATTTTCAAAAGAAAACAGTCTTATAAGATGGTACCAAGTTTCCATATTAAAAATCATACTTGGTTGCAGCTTATAATATACTTTTTATGATAAAGTGCCAACCAGACACATTTCTTGATAATTTAAGAAGTTTTATTTTTTGTTTTATCAAAATTTTTGTAGCTCTTTAAAATATTATTAATTTTCGTTTAAAATTTGGTTATTTAAATCCTAAAAACTATCTAAGTTGGAAAATCTTCTTTTTTAAGGAGTCAATGCTTGGGGAAAAACTACAATTTTAAACATATTTTTTAGTAAACATCAATTATCAATTCTTTTTTTGGCTTTCTGTTAGCACCATAAAAAAGGTAATTTAAAATATAAACCCAAAAATGTACATACATATTTGTATATTAATACATATTATAAATATAAAATAAAATACATTTTAAAAAAACAGTCGAGTTCTCTTCGTTCCCTGTAAATCCTTAATTCTTCTGATAAAAACTGCTTCTTGCTTTACTTGGAACATTCATGGTATGTTGGTGCTAAAAAAAATCTAGTTACTCTCGGGAAAATGATTAAAAAAAAACAAATTATAATGTGTTATTAAAAACAATATTTAGCATATTTTTTACATTTTTACGTACATCTCATAAATTTTTAGAGATATTTCAAAAACATTTTATTTGAAATTTGTGCATGGTGTTTTATAATTCATATCTATAAAATGATTACAATAAATCTATAGGGTTTCATTATTTTATGAGTTGTAAATACTACTGTGAATGATCTTTCTGGAGCTTCAGACAGTTTTTTCAAAAGTACTGCAGTCTTTTTAGGCATATTTTATTTGCTTTTGGAGACAAAAAAGCCTACTCTTCAAACTAAGAAATTCTTAATAAACTTTTTAACAGCATTTGTTTGCAAAATTCCTTAAAACAATTCTGACAAATACCAGAATACTTTTTACATTTTTTATTTTAAGCAAAAATTTTAATACAATATTTTGTCACATACCAAAATTAATTTTATTTAGGGTACCACTTACATGCATCCTTTTACAGTGCAACTAAAGAAATGGTTAAAAATAGGCCCAAAGCAATAATACCAAGCCAAAGCTATCAAAATCAAAGACTTCAATTTGAATGGTTTCAAGAAGTTTATTACAAGTAATAAGCTAGACTTTTTATTTAATCGGTCTCTGATGATATGACAAATATGACCATTTAACATCGCATTTAGTTAACTTAATTAAGGGGATTTAACCCATATTATTATTTTTCTCACATACTATATATGACTCGTACTACATATTCCGATACATACTGGAAGAAAGTTGTTTTACCTCTGTAACCATATTTGGCTAGATGACAATGTCAATTTTACTGTCTTATTTTTCCATTCTATCCATAGAATAGTTGAAAACTACTAAAAAGTTTTGGCAGCTTGAAATTGTTTACAAGATAAAATTAAACTTTTTCGTCAGAGTTTTTTCTCAAGCAATGTATCAAGTATGTTTTAGACAAGATAAACAATTTAAAAATATGGTCATTCATACCTTTTGATTGGATTGAAGTTGTCTGTCCCATGATCACAAAAATCTTAGCAAGTGGCTTCAGATTTGTATGTTTCATCAGCAGATCTTTTCGGCAAATGGCTAAACAAAGTTGTGACAGGTTGGGAAATAAATTTTACTACCTTAAGCACCTTTATTTATGTACTTATCTTCAGTGTTTTTCACATATTTTATGGTATTTATGTAAAATTGCAGGCCCCTTGTCAAACAAGTCTTTTTTATTGCAAACCTTTGCCCAAATTACACATCTAAAATAAAATCATTGGTTCCTTGAAGTTGAACTTAATTACTAATCATACTAATCAAACTTGTAGTTTTTAATAAATTTAAGAGTATTTAATACATTTTATTAAATAATTTTTACATTTAAAAATTCTACCTATAATTAAAAAAGGAGTTCAAAAGACGTACAAGTTAATAATTTATATTGCTATTTGAATTTAGTATTGGTACATACCTACATTCATGTTTTGGAAAAGCAAAATGTGATATTTCTTGATCCGCACGAGAATTACACAGAGTATATGCACAATAATATCCACTGCTTTTATTAGTCATTATTTATGTGGGTATTAGTTTTTATTTATCAAAAACTTAAAACACAATAAAATTAAGTTCGTCGTCGAATGTAAACAATTATTTTGCTTTGTCAGTAAGAACTGTCAATTGGACTTTAAACATATTCGGTAATGGACGACGTAATATATGCAACCATAATTACTAAACCATCAAAATTCGTCCGTGTCGCTTCTGTATGGATCAGTATTCTGGGATAACACGTTTTGTAAACTGACTTGAACAGCAGCAACCGAGTTGAGCATCTAAAGTAAATGTCATATCTGTCTGTCGCTTTAGATAATAAACAAAAATAGTTTTCCGGCTTTAAAATTAATTTTTAACAATAAAGAATCATCGATTTATAAAAATCTAATTTATGGGGCAATGCCATAAACATTGAAAAAGTTCTATTTTCAGAGTGATGTTATTTAGTGTGTTGTTGTGCCGTGTGTTTACAAGAACTATCCCTCCTTGCCCCCCTGAACATATTAATGCCAAACAAGGTTTGTTTACTTTATTTCTATCCAAGAATTCGTTGGTCTTAACGTGTTTGCAGTAACGTTCGACCAGGGCAGGGGCCAAATTTTTATAAATTAGTAATAAGTTTCTTTAAACTAAGCGCCGAAAAAACATATTTTTATGTTTTCTTATTTATTTGATGTGCCGCATTTACTAAAATCATTAAGAAATAACTTGTCTAAATATAGATTCGTAATCGAAAACGGGACAACAGATAAACGCTTCTAAATACCATGAATAATCTTGACAAACTTAAACAATATAGGTTAGCACCAAAACCTACAGATAAACACCTTAAAAAAAATTAAAGTTAAACTAGCAACTCAGATATTTAGCCATTCGGTTGCAGTTGCTTTGCATACCTATATAGATTTTGAAAAGCTACCGCAAGAGGCCAAGATAACTGCTAACTTTATTAAAGAAATTAATAAACTATTCGACTTATTAAATTCTAGTAACTTAAAAACATGTCAAGCTTTTATGGGTACTCTAGAACAGATTACATTTTTAATAAAATGGACATTTTTCTTAATTTAAAAGTTTTGGACAGAAATACCAAAAATGTTACTAATACACTTAAGTTTATTTATGGATAGAGACTAATTATTTCATCAGTTTTACAGTTATGGAAACAATTACAACAAAACAACTACCGATTTTTACTAACTCGTCATTTAAATCAGGACTGTCTTGATAATTATTTCGATCAAATTAGAAATGCTTGTGAAAATGCAAGAAATCCAACAGTGATTCATTTCTGTAGAGCCTTTAAAAAATGTTCGCGTTAAAAACCTTTGACCCTACACAAGGTGGAAAAACATTAGAAGAAGCTTCCGATATTTTATTAACGATTAACCCTGACCTTTTAAAAGAAGGATCATTTTTAACAGAAAAACAGGAAAAAAATATGCACTCCATTTTAAAACTACAAATTACCGATTATATAGAAACTTATAAACTAAAGAGGGCAATGCTCTGGGTTATGTTGGTGGATACTTTTTGAAAAAATGTTTTCTTAAAACACACTTGTGCCATTTGTGTAAACTATTGTAATTCTTTTGAAAGTGAAAAATCTACATTGTTTTGCGAACTAAAGGCCTATGAAAGTAAACAAACCTTATTTGAAGACCTAAAAGTACCCCCAAAAATATTTTTGAATTATTTGCAATCTTAAGAAGATATTTTTGTGACAAACTTTAATAGTTACTGTTCTCAAAACAATGTGGGACATACATTAAATGAACTCTTTTCTGAACCAGAGTATATTCATCCATGTCCAAATTTTCCAAAATCATATTTTTTATCATTGTACACGAGAGTTCGTATTTACTATACATTAAAGTTTGCGAACAGAGAATTCAAAATCCAAACTGGTAATAAAGAGCGCCAAAAACTTAACATTTTAAAAAATCTGTCAAATTTTGTAATAAATATAGGTATTTTTGTGTAATTTAACCTACCGTCTTTTAGTTTCTTTGTTACCAAAGTAACCTATTTGTCAATAATGGTTTATAAAAAAAACATACATAATTCAAACATTAATAATCTCACTCATAATATTATATATTCCTAATCGAACGCCCCCGTATAAAAATATAATCAACCGGGGGTTAGATTATTCATATTGAACGTAGGCGGTAGGAGCACCTATTTGTTTGTTTACCTGTCGCCGGGTATTTTTAAGGCCAACGGCGGTATTTTTGCGACATCAAAAGAGTGAGCAGACTTTATATACTTGGATGGTGGTATTTGTTAGGACGATTATAATATAATCTTTGACAGATTAATTAACAATACAATGGATCTGTAAAATTATCGAATTTTTTCTCTTCTTCCTTTTTATCCTATAGTAAATGTCGACTTTTGACATTTTAAATGGGGTTATTTATACATTGTATACACAGTGGAACTGTCACTTATGTTATAATAGTACTAATTCTAAACAATATCATTAGTTTTTTTTGTATATTCTCAAATTTTTAATTAGTTTTATTTTAACGACATGCAAGAGTTAATTATCATCTTTTTTAATTCTTTAAACTTCTATCTTCTTGTAATCTAAGCATATCCGATAATAGTTTTCTATGGTCAAATTTAGTTTTTTTTTAATGAAAAGTGACCTAAAGGGTCAAGGTAAAATAAAAGGACAGTAATATTTCTATCTTGATTTTAAATTATCTACCCAAAAATATTAATATATAACCTATCAAATTGAAAATAATAAATTTCAAATTTGAAAGTTTGCATAAATTCGTCTCTTTTAGACATACAGGGTATCCGGTAAGTATATGGCATACTCTCGGGAGCATATAGGGCAGGTCAAAATAACCCTAATTTGTCATAGAAAAAAATTTCCTAAAGTGCCCTCTAACGAAGATACAGAGTCCCGAAGGGGTACTTAGCCATTTACTTTTTTGGCTCCAACTTTTGAACTGACTTGTATAATTTAATAAAATTATATATGTTATAAAGGACATAAAGATTCATAAAACCATACTACAGAAGATGGTTTACATCGTCAGGAAAGTCAGGAACGGACTTGTTGGGCCATATTTTTGACAGGTGTCATTTTACATTGGTTTTTCAAATACTTTAGTCATTTCTCTTTAAAAAGGTACTTACATTTGTTTCGATAAAATTAGCCGTTTTCGGAAAAAATAATTTTTGTATAAGTCGTTTAGGAAGGCCAAAAAAAAAAATACAAATCATTTATTACACGCAAGAATGTCAAAAATGTGAAAACTTTGCCTCTTCTTGGCTACTTGAGCTGATTTTCGAAATGGACGCCCTGCACATCTATACATTTCCTTATTCGACGGTTGCTTTCTCGTTGTAGTCAACAACATTCCAGGATCGGTTTGAATTTTGTTGCAATGGTGTGTTATTCTTTTTATCAGAACTTCCCTGGTGTGAACTGGTGTTAAATATACAAGCCTCTTTAAATTTCTCCGAAAAAAGAAATCCAATGGTGGTGACCTCGGTGGCCACATAATAGGCCCTCCTCGACCTATCCATCGATCACCAAAAGTATTTAATAAGTGCTGACGAACCAAATTGCTAAATTGGGGCGGTGTATCGTCTTCCATCTGATTTCTAATTGGTAAGGGCACATTGTCTAATAAACCGTTTAAGTTTTGTTGCAAGAATTGCAAATACCCGGAAGCATCTAATATCTCTATAATGAAGAAGGGTCCAATGAGATGATTCCTAATAATTCCCGCCCACACGTCAACCACATATCTTTGTTGGTGCTTTGTCTATACCATTGCTTAGGGATTTTCTTAATGCCAGATATGCATATTATGGCGATTCGCGACACCGTCTCGGGTGACTTCGGCTTCGTCTTTGAACAAAACAATACTAGTAAAATTTGGGTTTTGCCTAAATTGTTGCAAACACCAGTTTTCGTAAATTACTCTTGCATGATAATCAGCGGGAGACATAGTATGTACCTTTTGGACATAATCAGGATATAGCAGTAGTTCTCGAAGGGTCATATCATCCAGACTAAAGACCACACCATTGCAACGAAATTCGAGCCGATCCTGGAATCTCGTTTAGAGTAGAACGAGAAAACATCCGTCGAATAAGGAAATGATGTATAGAGGTACTGGGCGCCCATTTCGAATATTAGCTCAAGTAGCCAAGAAGAGGCAAAGCTTTCGCATTTTTGACATTCTCGCGTTTATTAAATGATTTCTAATTTTTTTAAACTGTTTAAATATATTATACAAACATTTAATTTTTCCAAAAACGACTTATTTTATCAAAATAAATGTAGAGTACCGTTCTTAAAGAGGAATAAACAAAGTATTTTAAAAAATAATTTCTGTAAAATGACACCTGTCAAAAACATAGCCCAACGAGTGTGGTGGTAAGTCCGTTCCTGATTTCCCTGACGATGTAAACCATCCACTGTAGTATGGTTTTATGAGTTTTTATGGCTTCTATAATATAATATATATAATATAATTCATTAAATTATACAAGTCGGTTCAAAATTTAGAGCCAAAAAAGTAAATGTCTAAGTACTCCTATGGGATTTTCTTTTCTCTGACAAATTAGGCTTATTTTGACCTCGTCTATATGCTCCCCAGAGTATGCCATATACTTAACGGAAACCCTGTATGTTATACCTACGATTTTGATGTTGTAGTGCCTAAAAGGAATTTGAATAAATATCACATTACCACCTATCTTATAAAAATATGTTATTAATAAATTTAATGGCATCTAAACGGCTTATGTGTTAAAATAAAACATTCTAAACATTCTGGAAAACAAGCCAAATAAATAACAAAATGTTATTTATCAGAAAGAAAAAATATCTTGTTCTCTCTTACATCAACATACCTTTTCCACAATTCAAGGTATATTGCTCCCCAAATTGACATAAATACAGCAAAAAATATAGTAGCAGGATTATCTATCAGATGTTGTATTTTTGAGTATGTGCAGGTTTCATTTAATTTCCAATAATCACACGTTTTATCACATAAAGGACACATGGTGATGTCTAGATTACAAATATCACGGCTCAAAGAATCTGTCTTTAGCGTCACTACACCATATAGAAGGCATATTACGCCTACTATAGCTGCTGGTATTAACATATGAGTATAAAAGCCTAGCCATGTAAAGTAGAGGGCAAATTTAACTCCAAAATAGTCTTTAATATCATCTACGGGTTGAAACTTTGCCCACTTGGAAACAGACGCCCACTCATGTAATAAAAGGTGACGTTTCGATCCTGGTTCTGTATAATCTCCCTAAAACATTAAAAATATTCAAATAAATCGTTTGTGTTTACAGCTAATGAATGTGGCCGTTCTTAAAAATAAACTAAAAACATACTTTTACTAATTTTCTGTTCTATTAAAAATTATTTAAATATGAAAAAGGTGTATCTACAAGGAGTTTACTTTTAGTAGCAACTAAACTATAAAAGACAAAATTTTTAAACGGTAGAATATTTTGGAATATATAGGAGCTTTTAAAAAAGTGGAATTGATTTTTTTTATTAATTAGGCACTCTATATTTTTAAATTATTATATGCAGTTGAAAGATGCTTTACACCTTTATTTAAAATTAAACGTAATATTAAGAAGTTATTTATTGGCATTCTAAGTGGTCCTCGTCCGACGTCCTTTAGCCATGGTAAATTTTACAATTTTTATTTTAACTTTACTGATAATAAAGATTATAATATATAAAAAACTGCTAAAAAAACTAAACTAGGGTAAAGCAAAAGTACATTTGATGTTGATTGTTTGAATAGAAAATCTTTATCTGGAAGATCTGTTTCCTCTTGTTCTGCACATAGTGGATCTACTGCTTCAACATTATGTGTTTTCTGTAAAATTTAAGTTTTAATTTATTGTTACTAATTGTTGATGAATCGCTGGATTTGTGTTTTTTTCGCGGAAGGGTTTATTACTAGTGTTATGGAAAAGATTCTGGGGATGGCTTATTTATGGTGATTATTACTGATTATAAATAAGGATATCGGTTCAGCGATTAAGATGTTTTTATTGCTGATGGTCTTAAATTGAAAAATATAGTATGTTTTCATTCCAGAATTGATCTACCAATTGACTAATATATTTTATTGCTGTTCATATGCGTATTCCTTCATTCCTGACAGTTAATTCTAAGTATTTAGTACGACCAATGGTTCTTCTTTAAATATATTTTTAGTGTATTGATTAAAGTTTAACTTGACATCCAATTCTATTTCCAAATATTTTACTCTTGGTTCTTTGTGCTCTAGGTTTAAAAATGTTCATTATGCCTTTTTATAGATTGGAGAAGATGTTTTCTTGTAGACATTATTTTAAAATTCTTATTATGTGTTAGGAAATTGTTATACTGAGCTGCTTTACGATGGTCTATGGTACACTATCTGAGCTAGGTGTCCGTGGGAGTGAACAATTTTCAAATACTTATTTATTTTTAAACAAAATATATCGAGGACCTTTTCCCTTGCTTTTAAAAATATTTGATGGCCCTGTCTATATCTTCATAGCGCTTACTATCAAATCTTGGAAGATATTTTTGTCCCTATAATGGTTTATAGTACTCTTAAATTCCATGTGCTTGTTTATTTTATAGAAAAAAATTCTTCCTTGTTTCTGATTTATTTTATTAAAAATAAAGTTTTAAACATTTTTGGTTCAATTTATTAATTTTGGTTTTTATTCGTCAGTCAGGTCTGGGGTACTCTTTTTTAAAATATGTGAAGCTTTTCATGATCAAACGGAATGTAAACGATATGCATTCGTTACCTTCCATCCCTGGGATAGTTTATAATGTTGTTTGATAGTTTTTTAGTTTTTATAATCTGTGAATGCTGGATTTAATTTTGTTTTTTACTAAGAGCAAAGTCATGTTTTCTTTTTAGACATAGTAGTAAAATAGGTAGTTTTTAAGTGTAACCATTAATGTTATATTATATAATTGTACTGGCTATTATTATCCCATATTGGTTCTGTTCCACTAACGGCCGAGTGATGATCGCGTTGTTAAATTTAGCAATGGACTTAGCAATTGTTAAAAGTTAACAACGGTTTAGAATGTTTAACAAAATGTCAGATTTTGACAGGTTGAATACTAAAATCATTAAATACCACTGACAATGACGTTTTGTTAAACATTCTAAACCGTTTTTAACTTTTAACAATTGCTAAGTCCATTGCTAAATTTAACAATGCGATCCTCACTCAGCCGTTGGTGTTGTAAATGAAAATATTTTTGTGGATATGGAAATATTGGAATTTTCCGAACGTGTCTCGAAAATATTAGGAATTTTGAAAATGAAATAATAATCGGCGGATTAGGTATGCTGTACCTACCACGTTTTCATCGCTTTGCTTTATCCCTCCAGGTTAAGTATATGCTTGAAGCACTGCTAAATCATCATTTGTTAATTTCCGAAGGTATAAAAACTAAATTTTCTAAACGCGATAATAAATATTCTAACCTAATATTGATTGACAAAAACATCTATTTACGCCATATGTTTTTCCTCATCTGGATGACCTAACTACAAATGAGTATAATTCCGACTTTACTGTTCGAAACCAAGCAAAAAAATATTTGGCTAAATCTGATCACTTATGGAATTACCTATAATAATCTTTTTTTTATTAAATGTAAAATTTTTTTTTTGTATTTTGTAGTGTTTATTTTTATATTTCCAATATTTTCATATATTTCCCCAATGTTTCGTAATATATTTCTGAAAATATTTTCCAAATATATTTTTTCGGAAATTTTTTATCACTACAAAACAAGACGGTTAAGTTAATGTCGTATTCTCGTATAAATTAAGCTTTAACTCTTCGAAGTAGCTTTTCTCTATGTATATTTCTAATTTTATTTATTGTTTAATTATTTAGAGTTATATTTTGTTAATATTACGAATAAAGAAATTGTTTTCACTAACTTCAAGGGAAAAACTAAAAATTTTTAATTAGAGAATAACACTTGGAACAAATATAGGAAAAAAGATAGGATATATGAAAAATAGGTCTGTAAAAACATGCAGGGTGACATTTAAAAATGAAATAATAAATATCTAATAAATATTTTAAAAAGTTGAATTTTTTTATAGACTAAAACAAATACCCTATATAACATATTGAAAAAGTGTTAAAGGTATTCAGTGGATATCATAGTATATCGACAGTTAAAATTTTACATACCTAAATTAACTCTATAAGGAACTATCATTTTTTTAATATGCCTTAAAAATATTTCCCAATACCGGAAAAATATAACATGCCAACGTTCTACTCAATTTAAAAACAAAATTGAAATTTGGTATACATTTCCTTCCGAATGCATATCATGGTTAAACAATATACAGTGTACTTAATTAAAAAATAAAAATAATATGATATTTGGGAAGTTACTATATATTTCAAAATATTTTAGCGTTATTCATTATAACGTGCTAAATATTTTCTTTGTATTTCTATGTTTAGTGGCTATCCAACGCGAACGATTTGTAGGCACACCCTGTAAAAATGTATCGTAATATACAAATTTAATATAAAATTAAAAGTAAAAATGTTTAACTGAAATTATTTTTGATTTGCTAATAAACTTCTTACTTAGATGTCATGGTAGTTCACTCGTAAAACGGCTTTTCTTAAAAATTAAATGAAATTAAAATATAGGGTTAGAGAAGTGTTATTTATATAATTGAAAAAAAAACGATATTTTTTTATAGTCTGTGAAAGGAGATATTAACAATCAAATTGTGCATAATTAACATTGTCGATATCTGTCATGTATAAAAGCCATTTAGGAAGTATTAAAAAAAACTGAATTTTTTAATCGTTTTGTTAAAAATATATTGATTTTTGAAAGTTTACATAGATCTGTTTGTTATTAAGAAATAGTGTACATTATTTTATTCCTTTTTTACGTAACCTCTCTCAAGAAAGGTGTATTTTAGAACTAGATGGGTCCAAGAAGTGTAAAATAGTGTAAAATATTATTAAATAACGAACAGACCTCATATGTTGTGTACAGCCTCCTAAAAAAATAATATATTTAAGCATTGAGAACCTTTAACTTTTGGTAAAGCGTATTCGATCTTATTTGGAATAGCGCTAAATTTGTATCCCATTTAAAATACTGCATTACGAATTTAACTAAAATAGGAAAAAATATAATGATCCGTATTGGTACCAGTCAAGGAAATCCCGGCCCATTCAACAATAAATTTTTGTTGGGATGGGCGAGTTCGACGCGGATGACATGGAAGAGACGAAGATAAAAGATGTTCATTCCAATCCTAATTTGACTTGTGGGCGGGCCGGACTTTACTTACTATAAGGCGATACTTTTGTCTAAGACTGTCGCGAGTGAACTATCTTAATTGTACATTTAAACCTTTTAAAACACAAACCAAAATTGAGCAGTACCTTGTTTAGAAGCTTAACTCTTAAATAAAATGTATAATAGATCTATAGATAGTAATCTTTAATACAAATATGTAATTTTGATATTAACTAGAAATCAAGACATACAGAAATAATTTACACAGCTCCATATTTAAATATGAAACGTTATTATAATTTAGATAAATTTTGAGAATGCTTACATACATCATGTAACGGATAAGCTGCCTTGTATATGCCTTCAGCAATAAGTTGCTTTATTCCCTTATTTTGATCTTCCAAACCAAATTTTTCTCTCTCTAGAATATAAGAAGCTACAGTTATTCTCACTGAAGTATTAAAAAAGTCTGGTGCGTCAACGTCAAATCTAAAAAATAATTAATTATATATATATATATATATATATTTTATATATATATATATATATATATATATATATATATATATAAAAAATTTCTTTTTTAATAATGGTTAAAGAAAAATAAATCCCTTATAAAAAGAGTTTTTATATAAATCGCTTAAAACCTAATGCAGAAAATTATTTATTAGTAGTGCCAAATGTTGTAATATTAGCGGCCAAGTGATGATCGCGTTGTTAAATTTAGCAATGGACTTAGCAGTTTAGAATGTTAAACAAAACGTCATTGTCATTGTTATTCAATGATCTTAGTAGGCAACCTGTTAAAATCTGACATTTTGTTAAACATTCTAAACCGTTGTTAACTTTAAACAGTTTGCTAAGTTGACAATGGTTTAGAATGTTTAACAAAATGTCAGATTTTGACAGGTTGCCTTCTAAAATCATTGAATAACACTGCCAATGACGTTTTGTTGAACATTCTAAACTGCTAAGTCCATTGCTAAATTTAACAACGCGATCATCACTCGACCGTAGGAGTGTAAGAAAACAGAAAACTGATTTTAAAAATCTAAACACTTACATTTTAAATACCTAAAAACAAAAAAGATTCTAAACCAAAAATGGAAGGAAAGTAAATATGTTTATCTAAAGCATCTAAGAATAAAGAAAGCTGCCATAAGTTAAACGGGATATTTTAAAAGAAACACACACTTCACAAAAAAGCCTGAAGATGAGTAGGACAAAAGTACAAATTAGGCAATTATATGTATATATTACTGACTACAAGCTAAATTGTTTACGTATTGTCTACGTATTATAATTAACTTACAAATAATTTTTGTCCTTACTAAATTCGGCAGTTAACTGATACTTTTTAACTGGAAATTTCTCAGGGTCTAAAGTTACTTTGCACTTTTCTAGACATTTATTTACAGTTGAGGTTAAAAAATTTGCTTTTAGAAGTTCTTCGTTATTCTGAAATAAATAAAAACAGATTATTAATTTAAATAAAATGAAAGCTTCCTTCTCTTGCCCACCAACGGGCTGTGAGGGACCTGTCCCTTTTTTTATAAGTATACTCAAAGCTGCTGCTGAGAAATTAGTTTTGTCTGACGTCAAGTTTAAAGGGCTAGACGAGAACTTTAAATTGTTTCTGATTTATTTATGCAAGAAGCCTATTCTGCACGGATCATTAGGTTATCTTACATTTACAGTTACTTTTTGTCACAATCAAGTACGAAGAATGTTAATCAAAAGCTTATGTTACGGAGAATCAAAACATATAATCAATACTTTCTAACAAAATATGATTCGAAATATTTTAAAATGTGTAAAGTGTGTTCAACAATATAGTGCCTATAATAAAAGGGGACTGATGGTAATAAACCACTTTTATTGCGATCGTCTGTCACGGTTTATTGTTTATGGTCAAAATTTGCATACAGGATCGGTTCTTGTATTTGGATAAGTATTTTCGGCCGAAAGGAGCAGGTAAAATAAAAGGTAAAATAATATAAATAGGCACTATATTGTTGAACACACTTTACACAAGATATTGTCGAAGCAGGTATTTAGTATCAATAAAATTTATTTCAACTGGCAAAACAAGCCTAAAAGAAGACTTGCCTTTTTTTAAATTTATTTACCAGTAACTACAAAAATTTATAAAACTTTCAAAAGCAGTTTGTTGAGTTTACCTATGAAAATTTTTACAATAAATTCCACCCAAGATATAAGAATAACGTCACATCTTTTGGGTAATTTTAAAATTTCTTACATAAACTTAAATCAATTTAAAAATTATTTTTGATTTTTTTAATAAGACCTGTACTTTGAAGATTGTCCTCAAATATCTTCCTTTTTTCAACATGTCCCTGCATTCCTTGTTCGTCATAAGCTAATACAAAATCTACCGACAGTTCAGCGTTTGAAAAATATCTCCATCTCTATAAATATACAAAAAATAAACTTACCAAGATGGCAACACTGGGACATATTAGATATAAGTAGATAATCTACTTAAAAATGACGATTTTTTAATTATACATGTATATTAGGAAATGTCTCATTTAGGAAAAATCCTACTCGAATAAAACGGGATTAAATATATTAGATAAAACTAAAATGGATATCAGTAATAATACAGTTTCTAAATGGTATTTAATTATTTTCGACACTACCCAAAAATAGTCTGTGCCATGAAAAAAAAAAGATACCTCGATTCGCTACATATTTGTACTACATAGGGCTTTTTTGGAAACTCTCATTAGATTAAATATTATTTTTATTTTTAGCTAACAAAAGAAACATAATATTTTATAATGTGCTGTTCATCGACTTTAATTGAACATACCTTCCTAGCACCTATATTTGTACAAAGTCGTTTAGGCTTTGTACATTTTTTAAATTCTGTAGTAATTACATACAGGCAGGCAAACTTTATTACATTTAAAAAAAACAAGGTATTTTTTTTTAAAGAATTACCTACTATGACTGGTAGGGTTAATAGGCTAATAAACTAAAATTCCAAAAATAAATCACTAAAGTTTATTAATGTGTTACTATTTATATTTTAATATTTGCTTTTTACTTATTTCTGACTTTTTGTAAAATTAATGCCGCCGGGAACATTAAATTTTTCCCAACCTAGCCAATATTTATACTAATATTTATATATTTGGAAAAAAACGGGGACGATAACGCTGACTGATAAGAAAGTGTTTTAAGTCACGTGTAAATACAGTTAATATCAATTATTGTTTTATAAATGAATAAAAAAATATTTCAAAAAAAATCAATTTTTTGGATTATATTATATATATATATATATATATATATATATATATATATATATATATATATATATATATATATATATATATATATATATATATATATACATATATATATATATATATATATATATATATATATATATATATATATATATATATATATATATATATATATATACAGGGTGTAAAAATTATGATGCTCATCATTTCAATGGGCGATAGTGGAGCTCAAAAATAAGTCGAAAAGTTTATATGACATATGTGTCAAAACTTGACAGATTTTTGTCTAAACGATGTTAAAGTCACGCACTTTGAAAGCAGTTATTTCTGTAAACCGTAACAACTGGAAACTTTTGTCTTAATCGCTTATCAGTAGAATCATTTGATAATAAAATAAACTTAATTTTAAATGTTTTAGTCTATAAATAAAAAAAAAATTAATGATTTTTTAAAAATTTTGTTCTCCCAGTTAAAAATTAAAAAAACAATTGGCAACAGAGCGATACCTTTGTGCGAAGTCAGTCGTACAAAGAAGCTTCCCGATCCGGCCACGATTTTTTTGTTTGTTTTTGAATCGGGAAAAATATGCCGGTATGTTTTAAATTCAAACAAACGTATTGCAAGTGTACCTACTAAAGACTGATGAAAACGGAATGGCGACCGAGAAATCTTATTTTTAAGCAAAACAAAAAGTGCTGTTTAAATCATAATAAGTTGTGTTTTAAAATGGATACTAAGCTTATTCTTATGGTGCAATAAATTATTTTTAATTACAAATAAAAACCAAACAATTATTGATTGTTTTTTACTTAAATTTATTATTAAAATAAGTTGCAGGAAGTAATTTTTATTATTTTATGTAAATGAATGAAATCTCTTAAAAAATGTAAATAGTGACCACAAAAATGTTCGAAGTTGGGACCTGCCCTTCGACAACAGCGGTGTTGCAATTTTAAACTTGAAAGGGATATTCGAAACAATTCACTTTACGCATCTGTTTTGGTTTACTTATTTACTCTATGCCCATTAAAATCATGAAGCATCATACTTTTTTAACTCCTGTATAATATATAATTATAAAATATATATATATATATAATATATATATATTAATTTTATATATATATATATATATATATATATATATATATATATATATATATATATATATATATATATATATATATATATATATATATATATATATATATATATATATATATACTTTATATATATATTTTAATATATTCATATAATGTTCTGAGAAATTTTCTATACACGCTTTTTCTGAGCATTTGTTAAACCATCAACTTTATTTTTTAAATACAACACTCAATTGTTTATTGCATTTTTTTGAAGTAGTTATAATCCCAATTACAATGATGTATAACACTTAATATGTTTTTGTTAAATAAACATATTTTCCATAAGAGACAATGAGTTAGACAAGGACTCGGACAAGGAACGCACATAATTTCTTATAGGGGCGTTCCATATTTGTTAATAAATATTAAGTGTTATACATTTTTGTAATTGGGATAATAAGGGCTTCAAAAAAATTAAATAAAAAACCCAGGTCCGTATTTAAAAAAATAAAGTTGATGATGGTTTAACGGAAACGAAACGTCGTACTGAAAATCTCTTAAGGTTGTTTTGTAGAGCTTAAAAAGTGAGAAAGTGTCTTTTGTTTTTTCATATCTCTTTAAATAACATCAGAAAAAAATAAAAAAGAAATCGGCAAATTTCGGTTTTTCCCAGATATCTCCGGAAGTACTCGGAATTTTGCAACTTTCTAAAATGGACATGGTTAGTTATGCAAATACACAACTTTGCCATAATTTAACAGACTTCGTATCTCTTACGGCTTCCGAGATCCCCATGCATGCACTCGAGTCTGTGGACCCTGTATATATATATATATATATATATATATATATATATATATATATATATATATATATATATATATATATATATATATATATATATATATATATATATATATATATTTTATATATATATATATATATATATATATATATATATATATATATATATATATATATATATATATATATATATATATATATATATTTATTTCTATTAAACGATTCTTTGTTAATAGATTTAAGTGTTAAAGTGAAATGGGTATTTTGACAAAAAGCCAATGTGTCCTTTGAATATTTACAATATAACCCCCTTTAGTTTTTAATAGTTATTTAGGTAAGCTACCATTATTTAATAAAAATATATAAAGATAAACTGCTGCGGTTAAGAATAAGTAAAAAACGTTTTTGTGAATTTGGTAAAGTTATTGCTACCTTCCAAAGCTAATGGATTATTTTTCACGTTTTTTTTTAAAGCAAAGAAAATTAATTGACGTTTTCTATAAATATATTTAGTTCCAAATTGTTTTACATTTTTGCAAAAATACGGCTTTATAACGTGATGCGTACGCAGCACTCATGGTGTAATATGTCCTTTTCTAATAAAGATCGAGCGACAACTAAGACTTTCGTTGTTTGTCTCTGCTTTCTATAGAAAGCATCTAAGAGGAAGGGTCTCCTCACCTCCTCATATTTGAAATAACTTTCTAACAGTTTTTAAAAACAAGTTATGCGAACACGCTCTTGTCAAACACACTGTATTTTATAGTATTTCTTTTCAGGCAATAAAGCTAATTAATCTGTCAAAGCCTTAAAGCAATTTAAAAAAATGGAAACGATTTTCCCTAACTATTTAAAAACCTGCTATAGCAAAACAGGAAATTGATCTATTAAAGATAAAAAATTAGTTAAGTAACGACTAATAGTTTGTTTATAAAATAAATGATACATAGCATGATATTTACAATGCCAATATATATGCATCATTTAAGTAGATCTTTATCAAAAAATATCGCCAAAGTTACTTAAATAATAATATAAAATTGTTTTAACTTTGTAAAATTAATAATAATATTTATTTAAATTTTAATACAACATTTAAGAAGAGGCCACAGAAAAAAATACTTGAATTACTTTAATTCATATTATGTAGTAAATTTTATGATGGAAATTATTATTTACGTATTACATAAAATATTATAGTTTTAAAAATTATTTTTATTGTTTTTTGGTATAAGGATGTATAAATGACAGAGCTGACAATAACTGTTTAATTTATACATTTTTGGTTTATTTGTAATAGGTAGTAGGAAAAAGTGTTCCTATGGCTGAAAATTGAATGACAAGTATTAATTGATATACTAAACTCTTCATGCTTTGGGGCGTCCTCCTACCCTCCCATGGCTTCGGCTTTACCTAAAAGCTTATTTATAAAAACAAATAAAGTTGTATTACTTTAAAAACAAAATTATTTGGTGTATTGTAAAAAGTTGCTAAAAAATAAATGTAAAAAGTAATATCCACTCGTATTTTAACGTACAGGAACTGAAGGATTAACTAACGTAAAAATGTACCGTAAAAATTAAATTTTAAAACAAACCATAGGGTAAGTGGTGCATATATTAAAGATATTTTTAATTTTACCGTGGAATAGGACACCTTACAGGCTATAAAACAAAACGAATAAACTAACAACAAACGATATGCAACTTCCTATTCTAGTTATTATAAGCTGTTTATTTGTCTCAAAATTTTATAAAGAATCTTTAGATTTTACAGATTTTACACTCGTTAGTAAGTACTACTTAAAAAGAAAATTATATGGTGTCAAGTTAGTTTTTTATAAAGTAAAAAAGCATGTACCTGTAATTAAACACTCGTTAACAAATGCAAAGTCCTTTTATATAAACGATGACCTATTTACAATTTTAAAGCCGCTAAATAAACTAAAAAAAATGAAACAGGTTAAAAAGTGCAGAAACTAGGAAATGTGTCCAGTCTGCCCTTTATTTTTAGCAACTTACACATTGTTGCATCAACTTAATAAACCAAATAAATGTATTGCCTTTAAGTCTGTGCGCAGATTAACAATAAAAAATTGTTATTTAATAGATATTTTTCTTGGTAATGACCAATCACTGATAAATAAATAATGAACAGAATGAGTCACGACAAACTTGTGTGATTTAAAAATTAAATCAAATAACCTTAGTAGCTTTGGGTCAACTAACACTGCTTTAAGCCTAAAGTATAAGTTATAGAAATTGTTTTCAAAGTTAAAAAAAGAAGGTGTAGTTTTTAGTTAAAATATAAAATGCCAATATTTTTAAATCAGGCTGCAATTATTGCTGACCTAATGACAACGAGCCTATATTTTAGTCCTACACTTGGTTAAATTGATTTTAATGAATCACTCACTATTTATTATTATTTTAAAATATGGACATACAGCGTATTTTTAAACGTTCGCATCATATGAAATATGTTTTTATTAAAAAAATTAAATACAATTTAAGTTTGGCAATAGTTTCTGCTAGAAATTCAAAAAAAAAAAAAAATCAAGCAAATTGGCTCACTAAAGTTGTACCTGTTATTTACCAAATTAAAACCTTTTTAATAATGTGTTTCAAAAGGGCCTTATCTGGGGGATTTAAAAAAAAAAAACGTATAGAAAAAAGTTGTCTGTTGCATTTTTTTTGTCCATGTACAAAGTCTAAGCCACCTACAATGAGTACATATTTTCACTATTTTTACAAATAAAAAAAAAATAATAATAATAAAAATCTACTTCATCTAAACTTCCTAATAGTTTTTTGTAAAAATTTTGGTCTATCTTAGTTCGACTTTCGACTGGAAAATTTTAATATCAGTGATGCAAAATTGAAAAAATGTATCAATTTTTACGAATAAACACCAAAAGTATATTGTTGAAAATAATAAACATGTTTGAAAATCCCAGAATGTGGCCAATAAAAATACAAGTCACAGTTAGGTGGAAACTTTTGTGAAAACCCAGAACATATTATGCCAAACGATACCAGTTACTGCCACCTAGCTTGCATTTTTATTGACAACATTTTGGTTAGTTTAATTTAAAACAACATAATAGTTGGTGTTTATTTGTAAAAGTGAAAAAGTTATTTCATCTTAGCATCATTCATGTTAAAAATTTTTTAGTCCAAATTTAGATATCTCCACTAAAAAGTAAGATGGAATAGATTTTTAAAGTTTTTATTTGCCAAAAATAGTGAAAAAATCAAGTACATTGTAAGTGGCTCGGACATTGTACATGACAGTGCCGGTTTTACCATTAGGCGGACTAGGCGGCCTAGGGCCTGGGCGCTCAATAGCGCCTGAAATTCACTCTAAAATTAAAAATCTTTTGGCAACCTCGCGCCGTGAGTCTCACCACACCACCCAAATTACGCGACACTATCGCAACACTGCTCTGTAGCTGTGGAGTTTAGCACTTTTATTTGTTCCGCTTATTTTTATCGCTTGTGCTGTTCATACCTGTTTAATTTAGATTGGGTCCTGATAGGCGTTAATATACATAGTTTTATAAGTGTGACGGATTTATTTTTTGGTTTGGTAAGTTATTATTTTATTTAAAATTATTTTATTATAATCGGGACTGGTTTTTAGACCATGAGTACAAGAAGATAAAAAGAAAATGAAAAAGCTAATTTCTTTTTTTTACTCAAAGTGCACCAGAAGCAGGCGCAGCCTCGAGCACGGGAAGTTAAAATAGAGGCTAACCAGAGAGAAAAAGTACATGGAAATGTTGAAGAAATTGGAGAACAAATATGAAGCAGCTCTCTTAACTATAATGTGGTCAAAACTTTTGAAGCGGTGTAATACGACCATCAAAACATTGCCAGATCCAACCCTTAATTTATCTGATGCTGTGAATTTGCTAAAGTTACTTGTTAGTTTTGTCAACGATTTTCGGAATAATCTTTTTACCTCTATAGAAAATGAAGCAGCCAATTTGATTAATCGCAATAGTAATGGTAATAAAATACAAGATGAAGATGAGAATAGTAGAAAATAGAACAGAAAACTATTTTTTGACCAAAGTACAATTACAGATAAAGTAATATTAAGCAGAAACAAAAAATTTTGGATTAAATCCTTCAATGTGATTTGTGATTCCATTATAAAAGATTTAAGTCGCAGACTTGAATCATATGAATTGATTAAAAATCGCTTTAATTGTTTTTTTACTAAAGATCGTTTGCAGTATGATACCTCGATAAACGAATTAAAAAGAGTCTATGAGGTCGACATCAAGCCCTACAACTTGGAAGAAAAAATTACGCAGTTTAATTTTTTATGCGAAGAAACAGATAAAAAATCGATTTTAGAAAAAATTCATATGGTTTAAACCTTAAAATCCACGTCCTAACGCTTTTTCAAATTTGTATTTCTTTACATGTATTCAACGCCAGTGGAGAACTGCCCTTTTCTGCATTGGATAAAGTAAAAAATAAATATCGCGCCCTAGCTTGGGACAAGAGAAGTTAGATGCCTTTTCTGTGCTTTATACTAACAGTGAAGCTTTAAATGACAATAATCGTAGCGAAATAATTAATGAATTTGCTAACGAAAAAAGCACGAAAAAAAATTATTTAGTTTGTAAGTAATAGGTAATACAATAATTTATTCAGTCTTTATCGTTGTTTTAGCGTTAAAAATATTTTAATCTCCAAATATGGTATGTTTATTAGAAGTTATTTTTAAATTTGTTTTTGCATTTACCGATTTTTAGTTTTGTTAATAAAGAAGTATTTTTTTGTTTTTTCTTTATAGTTTATTTAACTATAAAATTCTTTTTCACAAAATTAGATTTTATTTATTTTTACCTAAGACACCTGAACTCTACCGAAATACTCCCTCCTACAACTAAAATGATTAAAAAAATATGTTTTGGGTTAATTTTTATTTACTATATAATAAACATTTTCACTATTAACCCAAACACCTACCAAAAATAAAAATTGTTAACTGTATAATTTTTTTATAATTTAGAAAAAAAGTAAAAAGTTAACTTAGGCGTGGCAACCAAAAAAAAATAAAATAAAATTCGCCTGCAGCGCTATTACATCCCTTCTCCTTGAAGGGCCTAAAGGCCCCATACCTACTGCCGCCTAGGGCCCGGTAGAGAATTAAACCGTCGCTGGTACATGGTTAAAAAAATTGCATTCAAAGGATTTTTTTTCTATAAGTTTTTTTTTGAAATTTCTCCAAATAATGCAATTATTGAATTATTTTAAAAAAATTGATATTTTGCCAGACAACAGGTTACTAAATCTGAATCAGAAACTAATGCCAAACTTAAATTCTATGTAAATTTAAGAATACAAAAATATATGCGGACTTTTTCAAAGACGTTGTAGATTATGTTTTATTAAATTTTAATAATTTTTTATTTCCGGGTTTTTAGACAGTTTACTCAATTTTTTCCTAGTTGCGTCAACGATTTACAAGTACCGAACATCCAATGACGATTTTTAGACAACGCAGTAGTACCACTACGGACGTTATACAGAAAATTACCAGGATTCGGTGATCCACAGGGCACTGTGCTTGGTCCCATTCTAATTTCATTCATCAGCTAAGATCATTTTGCCGAATAATCTTAGATGTAGTATATCTAGGTTTAGTGAAGTCAGTAATGGGTTATGGAATTACAGTCTAAGGAGCTGCATGCAATAGTGATGTAAGAATACGTATCCAAAATTTCGTTGAATCCGAATATTAAACGGATCCGTATATTCCGGAATCAGTCCGTAAATTCGAATACGTATTCGGTATCGAAACGGGAGCGGATGAATTCTTCCAACTGCCGGTTGATCGGCATCGACGCGGGCTTGAATATGCGATCGGATCCGTAATCGTTACGAGCTGTCTTATAAAGATTTTTCCAGTTGTCCCTGGATGGCGCTGCCCTTAATTAAAGCACTTTGGGCATACGTAAAAAACTTATTTTTTTAAATAAATACTTATTTTTTAATGCGAAAAAATAAGCGCTAATAATTTCGTCACTCCCTCACGGAAACGTAAATGTTGCGCGAACTTTCTTTTATATGCTAGATAATAAAACAAAAAAAATAGAATCAACTTTATCCGCGTTACTTTTAATAAGACTTGACCTTCAAGCAAAAAACAGTATTGTTTACCTTTCGAGTTTAACGTAACCCATTTTAAAAAATTCAAAAACTTATAAATTAAAAATGCAGGGAAGGAAAAAAGGTTACCTCAGAAAGTTATATTTTTTACATTTGACTTGCAGAGCTGTTGTTTTATATTCTTTGTTCCTATGTTGAAACGAATATTTGTTTCTATGTTGCCTTGCTATAACTATTAATAACATAATAAAATTAAGTATACTGTTATATATTTTTAACCGTAACCTATTATTTACCTCATCGCCGTTTAGTTTATTTTATATATTTTTTTAACAGAACAAACATTTTGATAGGCATAGCGAAAATAGAGAAATTTTTTGTAACATAAAGCGGAATTTGAAGCAGCTACGCCAACCCTGTTGATTACTTGCAACTGTCTTTGAATTCGTATCCTTTCCTCTATTCGCCCGCCGCCGTCCGGTATCAGCTGTGCGCGACTCCCCGCTCTATATTTACGGTTGCCTATGTTATAAGGACTTCTTATGGATACGTATTCACATATTGAATCCGAATCTCTCTTGATTCCGAATACGTATAATCCGAATATCAAAAGGATACGGAAATTTACATCACTAGCATGCAACAGCATATTACTTTTCCTAGTTAATTCTCAAAAATATGTACTAAAAGTAATGCTTAGCAATAAACGCAGCTTCCCAACAGACCGACATCTGGAATGTGTACCGTTAGACAACTTCATTGTATAAAAATAATTCATTTCTCCATAAATTTTAAGTTGTTTATTAATTTTGTATCTGCACGAAACAAGAGCCGTAAGTCGAAATTAATTGCCTAGTCAGTTCTTTTCTGGAACTCAAAGGCATGTACCTTACGTTAGGCCTAAATTATTGAACACTATGCCTATGGAGCTTAAAATTAAACTTAGTAAAAACAAATCAAAACAAAAATTAAATATTGGATTTTAACTATTTTTATTCATATCTGCCAAAATATCTTTTGGTTTGTGCATTTACTTGGTCAAGTTATAAAGTCATTCATTTGTTGTCTTTTCTTTCTTTTTATTATTATTTTTTATCGTCACTATTTATCTATTAGGCTTTCCAAAATGGTTATTTGAAACTTTCTTCTTTATTACGCTTTTTGTTTTAAACATGGTTCTTTTAATGATATAAGAGTGAAGCACACACAAATCTTTTGATTCATTTTTCTCCTAACCCCAGCCCAATTTATTTGTATAATTGAATAAGTATTGTTATTTTGTTTTTATTAAATAAATAAATTGAACTTAAATAACGAAACATATCAAAACTACTTAATATTTGTCATAGTGTGAACAGAGATTGTATTAGGCAAATAAACTGTAACATAATAGGTAAAAGAAAATAAAAAACAAGTACTATATTAAGTATACCCACAACCTTATAGCAGTGGCGAAATAAGGTAAAAGAGGTGATCAGCAGCAAAACAAAGTTATCTGATTCATGCAGAGTAAGTTTCCAAAACCTATAAACGTCAAATACCCTATCTCTCCACTGTGTGTATGTTCTAATGTTTTTATTGTTTGAGACCTTGTGCACTCCGCTCTCGAAGTTCTGTCAATTCCATGTTGTCACCTTCCAAATCGACTGCTGAATGATAGAGTGTATTCCTGGACAAAGCAATATAATCGTTATTGTTCAGTCGCCGTCGGCTGTGCGAAGAGTTTACTGAGATAGTGTCAAAAAGTCGTCCTCATCGTTGACGTCCCCCATGCTAGAGAGTCATCTGAAATTGAAAAGAATATGGGTAAAAAATTTGTAAGAAAACAGCCATCTTAATTTTATTTTAATGTTATATATTTATAAAGTAACTGGTGACGACTAAACAAAACAGAATGTTTTTTAAAAGTACAGGAACGGTCTCGTATTTCGCTAGCGGCAAAACGGAACAATATAAAGATTACAACATAGTTGTTTTAGGATATGCAACATTCGATGATACAATCTTATCAAAACTTTTACACTAATTTTTTCCACCTCTAATCTTGAAAGACGAAATTATTTCTACCTCTAAAAAAAAGCCGAACTATTTTCCCAACAATTTGCTGACAATTCTACCCTTGATCCTGTTTCATATCATCTATTCTTAAGATGATTATTATTAAAAGAGATTTTGTTTAAACAACACAACTTTATTAATTACTTCAATTACAGGTTATCTGGAAGTGTCCCTAGACACTCTTATCGGACCTATATAACATATCAGGTATATGTTACATCCCCCTCTTTAATAAGTAACATAATCATTATACCTTTCAGGCTTTTTAATGTATCTACCTGATTTTGACTTATTAGCTAACAGATTGTTTGTATTACTATTTAAATTTAAATCGTCACTATTACCAACACTTTGTTCACTTTCACTATTGTCCTGAACATTTTGTTCACACTGTAAAGCTAATTTATCGTCTAAATCACAATCTGCCTTATTTGAATTAATTATAGTCTCATTTTGAGTGTGTTTAAGAAAAGAAGAATTTCTTCTAAAAGTATGACCCATGTGGTCCTTAACTATATATGATCTTGGAGTTAAATGTTTTTCAACTATTTTTGCCGGTTGCCAAGAAGTATCTTCTTTTCTTATTTTTAATAACACATTATCATTCATTTGAAAATCAGACTTTTCCTTAGCCATTTTATCATGATGATCTTTTATTACTTTTTGTTTTTGTAATTTTTTGTCATAAATTTCAACAATTTTAGGTTTTAAAACATTTTGTGATACAGGTAAGTTTGATCTTAAGACTCTACTACATAACAATTCCGCAGGTGAAACATTTAGACCACATAATGGACTGTTTCTATACTCAAGTAAAAAGTAAAAGAGATCATCATCATTTGAGCATTTCCTTAACATCTGTTTACTAATACCTACAGCCTTTTCTGCTAAACCATTACTCCTTGGATATCTCGGACTCGAAAACGTATATTCTATATTATATTCTTTACAGAAATTTTTAAATAAAATACTATTATATGGAACATTGTCTGAAACAAATTTTCTTGGTAATCCATGTGTAGCAAATATATTTTTAAGATGTCTAAGTACTTCATTAATACTTTTATTTCCTAATTTAATAAGCTCAATCCAATTGCTATAATAGTCAACTACAACTAAGTATGAATTGCCACCGTAATCTAAGATATCCGATGCAACAATCTCAAAAGGAAGTTTTGGTACTTCATGACATAAGAGTGGTTCTTTAACATTATTATTACTATAAGTTTCACATGTTCTACATTTACCTATAAATTCTTGTATATCTACAGACATGCCAGGCCAATAAAAAAGTTTTCTTGCTTTTACCTTCGTTTTTTCCATTCCTAAATGTGTTTTATGTAATTGATTTAACATATGTAATCTGAGAGATTTAGGAATACAAACACGATCATTATAAAAAATTATACCATTTTTAACAAGTAAATCATCTTGTAATTTTGAAAATTTTTTAATCTCTGAAGTCTCAATACATTTTCTATCTGGCCAACCATCTGAACAGTATTCTTTTATAAGTTTAAAATCTATATCAGTATTAGTTTTGTGTTTTATATCTTGTAACCGATTCAATGTAAATGGCAGAGAACTTTCAATACAGTGTACTACCTCTGAAAAATTTATATCCTCTTTGACCTTATCTTTAATGTATGATCGACTTAACAAATCAGCTATATACATCTTACTTCCAGGTAAGTACTCGATAACAAAATTATATTTTAAAACTTTAAGTCGCATTCTTTGTAATCTAGAAGAAATTTTATTTATATCTTTAACTTGAATTCTTACTAAAGGTTTGTGATCTGACTGAACTACTATGTTATTTTGACCATAAACAAACTGATGGAATTTTAACAAACAGAAACATACTGCTAAATATTCTTTCTCAATTTGAGCAAACCTACACTCACTTTCAGTCAAGCTTCTAGAACAAAACGCTATAGGCATACCTTTTTGCATGAGGCAGCCTCCTATACCACTTTTGCTTGCATCTGCCTGTATAACTATTGGCAAATTATTGTCAAATATTTTCAAAGTGGGAAGATTACTTATCACACTTTTTAATCTATTAAATGCACTATCATGCTCACTAGTCCAAATATATTCTATATTATTTTTAATTAAATTTCTTAATGGCTCTACTATTTGAGACAATTTAGGAATGTATTTCGTAAGATAATTTGCCATTCCTAACAGACTTAACAATTCTTTTTTATTTTTAGGCACTTCTAATTTTAAAATCGCCTCAACATAATTATTATCTGGTTTAACTCCTTCCTTAGAATATATTTGACCTAAGTATTTTACCTCACTTACTTTATACTGTAGTTTACTTTCATTAAACTTAATGTTGTACTGTCTCGCTCTTTCTAACACTTCATTCAATATACTATCATGCTCTTTTTCATTACTTCCTGCTACTATAATATCATCAAAATAGATTTGCACTTTTAGATCACCAAAAATCTGTTCATTTATTCTTTGAAATACCTCCGGACTTGAAGCCAAACCAAATGGTAAACGTTTAAACCTATATTTACCAAAAGGTGTAATAAAAGTACAGATCTTACTACTTTCTTTATCAAGTGGAATGTGATAAAAACCTTCTTTCATATCTAACACAGAAAACACGCACTTACCATGCAACTTTCTACCTATTTCCTCTGACGTTGGAATAGGGTGTCTATCTAAACAAATATTTTGATTAAGGTGCATTGGATCCAAACAAATCCTCATTGAACCATTGGGTTTTTCCACACATACAATATTATTCACCCATTCTGACGGACCATCCGCTTTTTCAATTATTTCCTTTTTTACTAAATTTTCCAAAGTTAATTTTAATTTTGTTTTTACCTTGTCTGGCAATCTTCTGCAATTACTTACTACTGGAACATAATTATTTTTTAAAACGATTTTATACATATTGGGAACTTTACCCATGCCATTAAATACATCTTTATTATTATTAATAAAACTATTTTTTAAATTAACTGTAGTTTTTTCCTGCAAATTTATATTTTCAATCCTCTGTATTAGATTTAATCGTTTACAAGTATTTATACCGAACAATGGTTTACCCTTATTATTAACAACAATGAACTTTATTACAAATTCCTGACCTTTTACTAAACACTTAAGAATTACATGTCCTACAACATCTAGACTATTATTACCATATGACACCAGAAAATGATTTTTCTTTACTATCTTATTCTCTACTTTTAACTTTTTAACATATTCAAGTGGTAAAACATTACATTGAGCACCACTATCTAACTTTATTTTTAAAAACTCATTATTAATTAAAACCATTTCAAACCATTCTTTTTCTTTCTTATTATTATAGAATCGCCCTGTATTAATATTACTTACTTCTATTGTCTCTATAACTTCTTCCTCGCTCTGTTCTAAATCATGCACATTTGATTTTTTAAACTTACTCTTATTCAACTGTTCTTGCTGTTTTTTACAACCAACCGCAAAGTGTCCAACTTTCTTACAATTATTACATGTTTTTCCATAAGCAAAACATTGCCCTTTTCCATGATTGCGCCCACATTTATAACAATCATAAGTTTCATTATTACTTTTGCTGAATTCTTTCTTCCTCACACCCTGAGTACTCTGCTTCCTGTTTTCGAAACGGTAGTTTTTATTTGACACAGCATCAACCATTTCTTGACCCTGTAAGCTTTTTGCTTGAATTTTAGTTGCTTCTGTAGACCTACACATTTCTTCAGCTGTTTTTAAGTTTAATGCTTCCTTACTAAGCAATCTTTCTTGCAAATTCAGATCTCGAATACCCAAAACTATTCTGTCTTTTATGAGGGACTCTTCTTGAGTGTCAAATTCACAAGGTTTTGCCATTATTTTTAAATCTTTTAAAAAGGTGTCAAAACTTTCACCTTCAGCTTGAGATCTCGTAAAAAATTTAAACCTATTATATTTTACAATACTGATCAAAACATTCAACAACTTTTTTATAGTTCTTTTCATCCACTTCTGAAAGTTTAAAGGTGTTAAATATTTCTAGGGCTTCTTCTCCAGCCGCAGTTAAGAACAAGGCTACTTTTCTTTCATCAGTCTTGTCTTGCAAACCCGATGCCAACAAATACATGTTAAACCTTTGTTTAAATCTTTCATAATTCTTTGCAACATTTTGATCAAAAATAAGCGGTGACGGCAATTTTATATCCATGCTTTTTATTATGTGTTACGACCTTCACTATACCGGCTAACTTTTTTACAAATTTTTCAATATTTCAGTTCGAATTCGTTAAGAATTTTTACTCACATACAGGCTCCACTTTATGCTGAACACCTGACACCATGTTTCATATCATCTATTCTTAAGATGATTATTATTAAAAGAGATTTTGTTTAAACAACACAACTTTATTAATTACTTCAATTACAGGTTATCTGGAAGTGTCCCTAGACACTCTTATCGGACCTATATAACATATCAGGTATATGTTACAGATCCTCCCGTTAATCTTCCTCTTCAAACAGTTGCTCCTGCTCCTCATAAACTCCCCCTTTTAACTATAGACCCATATTTTTTTTCAGTTGCTGTATCGTTTTTGCTCAGTAAATTGCAGAAACTTAAAAATTTAGATTTTCAACTGCAAACAAGTGCCACAATACTAAGTTTTGACATATGAAAATAAACATTAAAAATTCCTAGAAATATAAAATACATAAAGCCTGTCTATTGTTCGCCAAATTATACCCATGTATAAATCATATTAGAAAAAAAAACATCCCTTGTAATTATCTACAACTATTACATTTAACATTTTATCAAAATTTACGCCACTTTTGGTTAAACCGACCGGAAGTGTAATTATTACAATGTATCACAACTCCAAGATACTTACCCTTGAAAAATCACAATAAATAATGTGCGAAACGTTGCATTAAACTTCCACCTTTTACTTTATAAACCTGTCGCATTTCATAAATATTTACTATTTGATATATTATTATATTTTTTTTATGAAATACCATTTTTATGTTAAGAAACGGGACATAAAATATTATACATTAAGAACATAAGTTACACTTATTTAAAAAATGATAAACAAAAGTATGGGAACTTTTCTAGAGTACGCACAAAAATATAGATTTAGTCTCTAATTTACATATATTTTTTTAATTTTTAGTTGGCCACCCATAAATCTTCTTGGTTTTTGATGTTTCTTTTTCTAATTTGGTTTTCTAAGTGCCTCCAAAGGTTTCTATCGGATTTAAAATTGGGAAGGCCAATCCATAACTCGAATTTTTTCCTTTGAAAGCCAATTCTTAACTAGTCGGGAGGTATGCTTAGGATCGTTATCCATTTGGAAAATCCATGACAAAGGCAGATCATCTTCGTATGGCAACAGGTTACTCTCCAATATCTCAAAATACTTTTGAGCATCCATATGCTCATCAACTCTGACTAACGGACCAGTACCATATCGTCTAAAATATCCCCACACCATTAGATTTCCTCCACCATGTTTGACAGTTGGAATCAAATACTTCGGGTCGAATCTTTGACCAGGAGGCCTTCCTTCATACCCTGTAGAATCACTCCCAAATAAATTAAACTTACTTTCATCACTGAACAGTACCGAAGTCTACTGATTTTGTGTCCAGTCTTTGTGACCTCTACCAAACTTTAATCTTGCCACTCTGTGGCGCCTGGTCAACAAGGGTTTTTTAACGGCGCGTCTACCATAAAGGGTCTCCATTATTAGGCGACGTCTAACAGTCATGTCAGAAAGGTTTACATCTGGGTATTCCTCCTTAAGTTCCTTATTAATATCAACGGCAGTTTTTTTTGTCACTTCTGGCTTTTCTTAAAATTGTTCTGTCCATCGGTAAGGAAGTTTTCCGTGGTCTACTTTTAAATGCGGGGTCTACAGTTCCTCTTTGTAAATAGCGCTTAATAATTTTACTTACAGTACCCCTTCTTATGTGGGCCATGGAGGTAATCCTAAACCTCACACCCCTTGACATATTCGTCAAGGAGGTTGTTTTGACGGTTATATTGCGCTTCCGCACTGTTGGTAGAATGCCCGAAGTAGGAGTTGGCGCACAGAGGGGTCGTTTGTTGAGTGAGGTGATGGGATCGCTTTCACTGCTGCAGGCGAAAGTGGACTCTATTGCGCCATGTTTTGGTTTTAAAAAACCCTACAAAATTGACGTCAAAGGAGAATCGAACACAAACGTGGCAGGTATAATTAATATCTACACAGACGGTTCGAAAACAAAAGAAGGTACGGGATGAGGAATTTATTCTAGATCTCTTAACTTAAATATCAAATGGGCTATGGGTGAGTTGGCCAGCGTGCTTCAAACTGAGCGCATAAGCATAACCATAGCTGCAAAAGAAATAAGCAGTAGAAATATTACTGGTAAAGTCGTGCTTATCCATAGGGATTGCAGACAGATACTACTAGCCCTAAGGAGACCACGCTACACCTCGGGTCTGGTACTAGAATGTCACCGTGCCCTTGTGGACGCTTCCAGCATGAATGTGGTCACTCTCTGCTGGACCAAAGGACAGGCGCACTCCAAAGGCAACCGCATCGCTGACTCGTTGGCCAGGAAGGCTGCCGGGACAAAACCTTTTGGACCCGAACCTTTCGTAGGTCTGATAGGGTCTACGATGAAGCACATAATTAAAAAACACTCTCATCAGCAGTTTACAACACGACACGATGGGATGAAACAGTAACTGTAACTTTTCCAGGGAGTTATTGAACTATCCTGACAGAGATACAGCTAAACATTACTTGGCAAAGCCTAGGGCGAGCCTTCATCTAATCACGGGCGTTCTTACTGGACATTGTCAACTACG
>JAHBCN010001051.1:535127-552162 GCA_019359885.1 Listronotus oregonensis
TTTTTTTAATACAAAAAAAAAAACCAAAAAAATTTTTTTTTTTACTTAAATTTAATTCCAAATTAAGTATGAAAGTAAATTTCAAGAAGTTTTTTAAATTTTTTTTAAAATCTCCTTGTGAAATGCTTTTTTAAAGCTTAGGTGGGGGAAGGCCGAAGGGGCACACGTTACATTTACAATGGGAAAAATTTTCCCATTGTAAATCAACGTTCCCCATACAAGCTTCCCCTCGCTGGATTTTGGAATTGCATTGTAAATCCTTAAATATCAAAACTTCGCAAAAACGTTCGACTCGATGCAATGAAAGGGGTGGGGGTTTCCATTTTTAAATTTTAAAAAAGGCCTATTTCGAAAAAATCAACTTTTGCCCCAAATGTTTTTGGCTTTTTGACTTTTTTGAGCTCCACACGCCCATTAAAATCGTGAGCATAATACTTTTTTTACCCTGTAAATTTCTAATAAAGAAAGTAATAGTTTTATTCAACAAACAAAAGTGATAGCTTTTATTTTCCCACAGAAATCATTAGAGTGAATAACAAAATTAATAGAATATACACATACTTTAACCATGACTATTAAATAATTTTAGCTAAATTAGTATATATTTTTATTTTTAAAAAATATTTAAAAAGGGTTTAAATTTAATAGGTGGAAGAACTTTTTAAGTTTAAATTAAAAAAAAACCGATCAGCTTTCTGACAACGTTTTATAGACGCTGTTTTTTGTTATGCAGCATATTAAATAATATTGCTAGTCGATGGTTTGATTTTTTTTTCTAAAAAAAAAAGTCGAACCAGTGAATAAAAAAATAAAAGTTTAATGGTATATAATGGAGATTATTATTATTTAGTAAACTCATGTGTAATGAACAAATAATTAATTAGTCATTAATAAATGTATTTAAATAAATGGTAAGGCGTCAAATAATAAAAGCCCCACAAAAAAAAAGTTGAAAGTCCGAAAGACTTGATCGTGGTGTCTTAATGTTTTTGGGGTCGTTAAATTGAATCCGGAACAGTTTGGCCCCACAGGTCGGCGGACATTTTTAAAATCAAATCGCAAGCAAAATTTTGGTTTAAACTGACCAGGATTCAGATTCGGGACCTCCCCAAACGGGATAAACTTTAAATTTGGTTAGATTAATTTTAGATTTGACCTTGATCCTACCTAAATTAAAGATTGAACATGGTATTTCATGTTTTTTGGGGGGCCCCAACTGAACCGTTTGATCCTATCAGTTCAAAGTCAAGGGATTTGGGGTCAAACTAAAATTATTTTTAACTAAATTTAAAAGTGTATACTTATTTTTTGAGGTCGTGGATATGAAGGTCAAATCTGTCAAATTTAATTTTGGATTTGCCCACGGTTGTACTCAGCGACCTCAAAAACATAAGTATACACTCTTTAAAATTACGTAATTTTTTCCCATTTTTCTTTAATGCTTTGAGCCCAAAATGAGGCAAAATGACCCCGGATTTGTTCAGCGTTTCAAAAAAAAAAAAAAATCCATGGTCAAGCTTTAACCTTCTTTTTTTTTTGGGGTGGAATTTTCAGATTTGACCTTGAAATTCTTGACCCTGAAGATAGGGGGAAATTGACCCCAATTCGTGTTGAGCGACCCCAAAACATACCACGGCCAAGTCTTTTTTGGCTTTAAACTTTTTTTTGGGGGGGGTGTTTTTTTTAATATCAGTGGGATACCCTGAAAATTTTTAAAAAAATAAAAGTATCCCTAAAGCTAAAAAAAAAATATAAAGTTTTTTTTTTTTTTTTTGTTTTTTTTTTTTTTAAAATATTATAAAAAAAAATAAAATAAAACCCCAAAAACTTTTTTAATGAAAATAATAATTCATTTATAAAAATTTTGGGGTTTTTTTAATTAAATGCTTAAATATTCCTGCACATACTCTGGAATATACAAATCATAGTTTTTTTATTAGGCAGTCGGGCGCACTCGACTGAATTATGAAAAATAGCAGTTCTTAAATTAAACAAAGTTTTAAAAATGGGTTTTTGTTTTTTGTTTTTAAAAAAATTCTTTGGAACCCTTTCACTCTCAATAAACTAAATAACATTTTGACACCTGTCGACTGCTCTTACGGGGGCAAATTTAAAAAAAGGGATATAAAATTAAAAAAAAGAGGTTGGGGTTTAAGTATAAACAAAAAAATGTAGAAAACTTTGAATTTAGTTTTTTTTACAGCCCACCAAAGCCAAGTACCAGACCAGGGTCAAGTGTGGAAAAGGGGTAGTTTAATAACGACTTAAAATTTGAAGATTTAAAGGAAAAGGGAACCCCTTTTGGGAAGTAGGCCCCATCTCAACACTGGGGATAAAAGAACGATCAAGGTGGAAAGTTCGGGAATTTTTCAAGTTTGACTTAAAGGGATGCATAGGAGTGGAAATGCGCTACCCTGTTGGAAGCTGCCAGAGAAGGAAATATATTGGCTAATTTCTCCGAGCAGAAGTCGTAAAAATATCATAAAACAGCGCAAATCTCCTGCCCGTCGCACAATGGTTCCAAACCGGGAAAAAAGGGGCATAGGGCCCAAAAATTTTTTGTTTCATTAAATTTCATTTTTTCTTTTAAACACCCTGTATATTCCCTAGCCACACGTTCCTTTACTTTGTTTAATTAGTATTAGTGGCAGCAGAAGAATTTCAAAAAATGAAAAATATTTAATGTTTTTACTACTATGGAATATGGCTATATTTTTGTTTAGTTTGGTTTTGTGTTGATGATGTTAACCATAAATAACATAAATATGGAGAAATGTTTAGGTGAGTAGATTTTAATTCAAATAATTTTTTGCTCAGTGTTAAATATTTCTTAAGGGATCACTGGGGACTGGGGACCAAAAATCATAATTTTTAAGGCTCATTTGATATTTCATTTTTATAATTTGACCCGCTCGACCTGGGGTTCAAATTTCATTTTAAACTTAGTTTTTATACGTAAAAGGAGTTAATTTAAAGACCGAAATACCGGGTTATTTTTAAACAATAATTTTGTATTATTTTAAAAACATTTTTTTTAAAATTTTAGAGATTTTGAGGTTTTAAAAGTAAACAATGCTAAAAAACTTAACTTGACAATTTTTTTAATGGATATGGGAATTTGACTTTTCCCCGGAATCTTTTGTATTTTTTTGTTTAAATTCCCTCTTTTTTAAAAAACAAACTTTTATGAAGTTGTAGTTAAATAACCTATATTTTAGATCTGCTTACTCGATTTAATTTATGCATGAATTTTTAAAAAATGGTTACTACAATGGCAAATCGGAAACTGAGATTGTTAAAGAAATTTATTCTTTTAAAACTCATGGTGATCTTGAAGAAAACCCGTTGAAGAAACCATAAAACGTTTGTAAAAATGAGCCAATAGAGGATAGAATCAAAGTCGTAAAAACTTTTCTTGGTTGGAAAAAAAATGTGTTTAGTAATGCAGACGAAACCGAAAATACTGACGCTATGGAATGTGAACCTGGACCATCCAAACGAAAAATTTTTTCCGAATTAATAAGGCTAAAAAAAAAACACCATAGGTAAATTATAATTTACTTTAATTTTTTTTGTATTTGTTTTAAAAATATATATTGTATAGAATAGGGACAACTAAGCTCTGAATTTTGAATATGCTACTGTATCTGTTCTTTTGAAAAAAACATAAAAATGGAGTTGCAAAAACGGTGACTCGGCTTTGTCATCTCCAGAGAAGGTGCTGACTGCTGTAAAACATGATGTGCCCAAACAATTTACAGCCAATGAAGCCCATAGCCCTGTTTATTATTAACGGAAAACAGACGAAAGCACAGTATCAAAATATGCGCCAGCCAGCTATTGGAAAGGTACCAATTTTTACAGTTTTTGCAAATAAAATTTCTATTTCTACATGCTTTATTTTTCCCCGATTAAACATATATCCTTTATATCAGGAGATACTTTAAATACAAATAATTATTATCCTGATCAAAAATTCAATGACATTACAAAACCTGAAGCAAAAGTTTCCCCTTTAAACATCTTGTCGACATAACTTTTTAGAGCGGATCTTAGTTAATGTTCTTGAGCGATCACTGTTGTGAAATAGTTGCAACTTATAAATGGGGAATAGATGGTAGCAGTGTTTAGGTTCAAACAGAGATTTTTTAAAACCTCAAAACTCAGATTCCACTGTAACACTAATTTAGTACCTTTTCCAAAAAGCCAATGCGGAATTATTTGGAAAAATGAACACCCAAATTTTCTAGGTAAATAACGTTATTAAAATTTTTTATTAAACAATCATTTGTTATTTAAAATAATTTGCATTATTAATATAATTATTTATTAGTAAATATTTTATATGTAAGTATTTTTAGCCTATGTTGACCAATCAAAATGGCTTTTTGTAAAGAAGATTACAACTCAACGAACAATGAATTTTCAGGGGTTTAAAAAAAAATTAAGGAGTTAAATATTACTTAAATAACCATTAATAATTTAGTCAAAGTGACTACTCCATAATATACAGACAGGGGCAACCCTACTAGGTATATAGCAATGGACCGGACGAATTTGCAATGAAGGACAATTTGCAATCGGCCGCTATTTGGTATGCATTCTTTTTTGTTCATAAGAAACAACAAAGTAACACAATTTTCAGTTTGTTGGGAATTATAAATGTATAAAATTATTTCGCCTGGCGAATTTAAGATAAGAACACGTATGTTTTTAAAAATCCTTAACATTTAAAACCTAAAATGGATATTTATCATATTGAGGAAAAAGTTAAAATTGTTCAGTGGTATTATGGGGGTAATTCTTTACAGCGGGTAAAAATATATTTGCTGAGAATTATCCTAATAGGCCACACCCTGCAATTACTACTATTTCAAGAATTATAAATAATTTCCAAAAATACGGGTGCGTTTCTCCCAGAAACCATAAAATACAAAACGTCCAAGAAGTTAATGAGGAACGGGAAGCGAAAGAAATTAATTTGTTGGCATTAATTAATGAAAATCCAACTTTGTCAACACGTGCGCTTCGGATGATGTTGATTTAAGTACAAGAACGGTGAGGAGAATATTAAAAAAAATAAGTATCGTTCATACAAAGTTCAAAACCCAAGAAATTTATCCTGAGGACAATATCAGGAGAATGGAGTTTTGTGAAAACATGATGAATAAGGCAAATGAAAATGAAGATTTTATTCGAAACATTGTCTTTACTGATGAGTCCACATTTCCACTCCATGGTAGGCATAATCCCACTCACACCCGTTATTGGTCTCAGGAAAATTTACATAGGTATTTTGAACTTAGAACTCAGCGTCCTCAAAAGTAAATGTCTGGAGTGGTATTTATGGGGAATATGTTATTGGGCCATACTTCATTGATGGTAACTTAACTGGTCAAAAATATTTGGATCTTTTGCAACTGCAAATAGTTCCAGAAATTAGACGATTGGCAGGTCCTCGATTTAATGAAGTGTGGTTTCAACAAGATGGCTGTCCAGCATATAATCACGTTTGGTTTTGGAATATTTAAATAATACTTTTCCAAACCGTCTTATTGCTGGATTGAGAGCTACAATACTGTGGCCCGCTCGCTCTCCTGATCTGGCTCCTAACGATTATTTTCTTTGGGGTTATGCAAAATCCAAAATTTATGGTTTTCGGGATAATCGCGCTATGAATCTTGATGAATTGCGTGTAAAAATTCGCAATGTTTTTCAAACAATTACACCTGTGATGTTAAACAATGTTCGAAGAAGTTTCTATGATCGCTTAGAACAGGGGTCTCCAAACTATCCAGCCTTAGGGCCATACTGATTACTCCAGTAAGTTCCGAGGGCCAAAACCATATTATCATTGTTGCCGGTGGTAAGAAGTGAAATAGTCCACTGATGAAACGGTGAAAAAGTCCGAAAAAGTACACAACGTTTAAAAAAGGCTGCAAATCGGACTAAAGTCCGCAAAACGGCAACACTGCATATTATTAATTTTCCTGTCATTATCTGTAATTTCTAGATTAGTCGTAGAGTACGAGCCATGAGGAGTAACGTGACACGACATCTGGTGGACACAAGCGGAAATAGGTAGTACCTTCTATCGCTAACAGATGGCGCTAATAGCACGTACAGAATAATCTCGTTGGTTCGAGAGAAGTTCTGGTGTCTTCCACTCACTTCTAGATGCAGTAATTGGAATATATAAGAAGGCTAGTGTCGCAACCACAAGTCAGTTCCTATGACACTGTTGTTAAATAAAATATTGCATACCTCCTTAAAACGTGTTTGTGCGTGTTTAAGTTTAAGACATCTTTATAACAGTATTTTCATTTGAATTGTTGCTTTTGTGTGTGAATTAGTAGTATGGAAAAGAAGCGAAAAATTGATAGTGAATGCAGAAAACTCAAAGATCAGTGGAACATTCAGTATTTCGTAATTGAGTCCAGTAACAAGGCGCTATGTTTGATTTGGAATGAAAGCATAGCCGTTCTCAAAGAATATAACATTAAACGTCATTATGAAACAAAACATTTTCAAAATTACTCAAAATATACAGGAAGTTTGCGGACAGAAAAATTGAAGCTATGCAGCGCGGATTGAAATCGCTGCAATCTTCATTTACAAAACTCAAAACTGAACAAGAGGCTGCAACTCGTGCCAGCTGTGTGGCTCTTGAAATTGCAAAACGTGGAAAACCATTCACCGATGGAGAAATGATCAAAGAATGCATAATTGCAGTAGCCGAAGAAATGTGCCCTGAAAAGGTAAATTTATTAAAACTGTCAGTATGTCAGCAAACACTGTGGCTCGAAGGGTAGAAAACATCGCTGAAAATATATCCTCTCAACTGTTCGACAAAAATGGACATTTTGAGTGGTTTCTTTGGCTTTGGATGAGTCAACGGATGTGTCAGATACTGCTCAGGTGTTGATTTATATTCGAGGAGTAGATAAAAGCTATGAAGTGCACGAAGAACTTCTTGATATGTATAGTATTCATGGCACAACTACTGGTACAGATATTTTTAAAGGAGTTGAAATGGCCATTAATCAAAGAACCTTCGATGGAAAAACTTGAAATGTATTACAACTGATGGAGGCAAAAACATGAGTGGGAAAGATAAAGGAGTGGTGCTCTGACAATTTATTGAAGAGATTGGAGAAACTGACTTACCTTATCATACTGCCGTACCTGGCTTAGTTGTGGGAAAGTCCTTCAGCGCTTTTTTGAACTTCGAGCAGTGATCGAAATTTTTGAATGAAAAGCATCGCCCTCTTACTGAATTACAAAACAACGCATGGCTGTGGAAGTTAGCATTCTATGTTGATTTGACAAAACATGGAACGAACTGAATTTGGGATTGCAAGGAGAAAACCAGCATCTTCCTGATTTATACACTAATATCAAATCATTCCGGAAAAATTGAGACTGTTTCAATCACAACTACGAAGTAAATGTTTTTCACATTTTAAAACATGTGAAATATTCAGCCACACTACTGAGACTGAGTTTCCTATCGATTTTGCAATCGAAACTTTGAGTGCTTTGAAGTTAAATTTTGATACTCGTTTCTCGGACTTTGATGCCATTGCGAATTAAATTAAGATTTTTCAGAATCCTTTGATACTGACATTGAAACCCTAGCCCCGAACTTCAAATGGAAATGATTGATCTACAATGCAGTGATATAATTAAGAACAAATATCAAAACTCATCTTTGTTGGAATTTTATAAGTCTTCCACTGACACAATTTGATAATTTGCATAAATTTGCTCGTGGTCTGTTTTCTGTTTTAGGTACTACTTATTTGTGTGAGAAAACCTTCTCCAAAATGAAGTACACAAAAAATGTTTACAGATCGAAATTAACTGATGAGCATCTTAAATCTCTTTTAATAATTGGTACAAGTAAAATTAGTCCACAACTACAAACTATTGTCAGTGGAAAATCTCAATTACATAAATCTCATTAGTATTTCATATGTCATTATGTTTGTTATAAGTTATGTGATTATTTAAAATGTATAAAATGTTAGTTGGATTCATTTCAATAATTTGTTAGTTATTATATACTGAAGTTAAATTTTCTGCATATTATACATGTCTTTACTCATTACAATTCTGTGTTTCTTTATCCAACTTATCACAAAAACAATAACAATAAGCCTACAAAAATGTTATGAGTTAGCGGAGTTAGCCCATGACCATATCAATGTAGATGTCATATTAATAATTATTAAACATAAAATTAGAATACTTCAGTAAACTAAATTTAATTTGCTATACAAATTATTTGTTCTCTAAAGGAGTTTTCAAGTAGTTTGGAGACCCCTGGCTTAGAACATTGTTGGAAGGCGGTGACTTGTTTGAATACTTGCTTCATTAATTAATTTATTTAGATTTTTTTGTTTTTACTTAATTTTTTTATGTAGAATAATTTTTTTAGTTTTTAGTTGGGATTTTTAGAATAACATGTTTTCTTTCATTAGAATCGAAACAATTTTATTATTGTTTTGATTCAAAAAACTCTGATAAGCAATAGCAAATTTTATCTCCTACATGCGTAAATAATTATGAAAAACATGAAATACGGCAGTACATCCCAACCCGTCCGTGGTTACAAAGTTACTGAGGATTGAACGAAAGCGCGTCGGTTGGTCGCGCGAACCTCGGCTGGTGCTTGAGGGTAATCGCAAATTCGTCCGGTCCATTGCTATATACCAGTAGGGTGCCCCTGTCTGTATTTCACTTTACTATGGTATATGGAAAAATAATAAATGCTGTTAGCAATAATCCTGCACCTCCGGTAACTAAGATTTTTTTTTTAATTTCTATGTTAGATTAATTTGGTGTTAACTTTGCGAAATTACCAAAATGCTTATTTCCTAGAGATGTCCCGTTTGTCTGGCTGGTCCAAAAACTTTGAATGCCATTCCACAAGAACAAAACAACCAAGATGTTTTTAAATTCGGCATATTAACACGATGGAATTTTTGCTTAGGTGTTCATATGAGTAATTATTTATTAATTACCAGGCAAGTGCTATTTTATATTTACTTAAAATATTTGTAGGTTGGCTTCTACGAAGATGAATAGGAAAATTGAAAAAACATATACAAGCACTTTTCAAGGAAAGAACGGGCCTGATAATAGGAAAGCCAAAGCCTGGTTTCGGCATTTCGCATGACGGCAATACTGCTCGTAGGTTTTTCAAAATGCAGCATTAACATCGGAAATTATAGAAATTGAATTGCCTATTATACGAGGATTTGCAAACCTGCTTGCTGCTATTTCTTGCAACAGGGTCATTTCACCAGATCGAAATTATGCTCTTAAAACTGCTGAGCATTTTTGAAAACATCTCCTCAGTTTACTTTTTGTCCGACTGTCCACAAAATGTTGTTTCATGGCCATTTATACATTGACATTTTTCTTTAATTCCACTAGGTAAAGTCTAAAATCGTTCTTTTTTCTGTGTTGAAAGTAACATATTTAATTTTATTAGATGCTTTAAGTGAGGAACCTCAAGAAGCAAGAAATAAAGACTTTAAAAATGTAGGACAGATTTTTCAAGAAAAATATCTCGAAAGGACAAGTTAACTGACATTTTTAATCGTTTATGTTGACTTCTAATCCTTTTATTTTTATACATATCAAAATAAATCAACTTGCAAAAAAGGAGATCTGCACTCGCCATTGGAAACCTTGGTACTCAAATGGAATCGGCACAAGAATACGACTCAAGTACCGAGAAAATTGGATTCTGATAGTATGAACACAAAAACATGTTATTATTTAACATGTTTTTGTGTTCATCACTTAAATCCATTTCTTCTACGAATTAGAAGACCATTTTTTAAATTGGTAAGATTATTTTTTCAAATGTACTATAATTTTGCGGCCCTGATACTATAATCCCACTCTCCAGGGTTGCTAACTCTGGGCTTATAAAGAATCTGCACTGTAATATAATATCTATAACTGACTGTTTTAATAAAAATAAATTATTTTCCTGACTATTTTAAAGAAACCAATAAGAAAAACCAAATTGTCAATTTTCAGAATAAAAATAAAATCAAATCATAGACTGAACTGCATAATGTGATTGGT
This sequence comes from Listronotus oregonensis, assembly GCA_019359885.1. Lineage (NCBI taxonomy): Eukaryota > Metazoa > Arthropoda > Insecta > Coleoptera > Curculionidae > Listronotus > Listronotus oregonensis. The sequence goes on from JAHBCN010001051.1 coordinate 545,232, forward strand.
GGATTATTTTTATGAGCTATTTATTCAAAGATTTTTTGGATATCAACCAAACAATAAAATACATTATTTTTTTCGGGTTTATTGTCACTCTCAATCATTTTGAATATACGTAAATAATAAAATGACGGAAGACCGGAAGACGGACGGTTTGAAGTTTGAAGGTTACGTACAGCAACGCCCTCTTTCTAGTTTGTTCAAAATTAAAAAAATTCCCAAAGAGTTAAAAAAAGCTAAGTAATTTGGTTGGTGACAAGAAGTAAAGATATTAATATATTAATTTTAAAAAATTAAATCAAATTTTTTGAAAAATTAAAAAGTTGGTAGATTTTTCATCCAGGGTAGTTGTAGAAAAAGTTAAAAGTAGGTAGATCTATCTAAAAGTTGGTAGAGTTGGTAACAGTGCCACCAGGTCCAGACTCCTAATAAATCTGATGATCCTGTTGGGAGAGAGATCTTTCAGCTCCCCGGCGACAAGGTGTCATTGCCGAGGATTGCGAAAGTGTTTGTTCGTTGATTGCGAATCTTAGTCTGCCGATTCATCCTCCTCCATGCACTCGGCGTCTTCCGCTACGCCGATCTTGTGCATGTGGTATTTTAATCTGCAGTGTCCCGTGTACAGTCCCTCTAGAGTTTTAAGGTTTTACCCTGATTGCTCCAGTAGTTTGACAGTACATTGTTGGTTCGGGGGGCTTATGAAGGCCTTCGAGTGTCTGAGACCCGGAAGTCCATGCCAGTACCGAAGATTTTCTCTTTGTCCAAGCTGATATGAACTGCTTGGCCATTCCATAAGATATACCGATGACCGGTTCCGGCCCTGTGAATTTTGTTTCCGCCCCCCTTTTGGCAAGGAGGTCTGCGGATTCATTACCCTCTAGGCCGGTGTGTCCAGGTATCCACAGTAGTGTAACCTACTGTTTTGACCCAGTTTGGTCAGGTATCTTGCAATTCCAGACGGTTTTCGAATTGCACCGGCTGGATTCAAGGCCTTAACAGCTGCTTGACTATCGGAGAATATTTTAACTGTCTTACGATGTAGTGCCGATCAACCAGCGATCTAGCACACATCTCAATAGCAAATACCTCCGCTTGAAATATGGTTGCGAGAGTGCCCAGGCACTTAAGGTTCTGTTATCTGCATTACCCTGGGCTTGTTTTCTAAGTCAGACTTAGAGACTGGCTATCGTCAGTAATTATAAAATTAAGAGAATAATTATTTTGAACTAAAATATCTTTTAAAAATCCTTTTTCATTTTCTTTATTTTGATCAGAACAAATTATTTTAATTATATTAAAAATACTTTTACAACTCCTTTTTTACCATTTTTTTGGGTGCTTGAGTTAAAATTTAAGTATCTGTTTGTATGTGTAGGTTGTCAATAAATTTTAGTTTCAAAATTATTTACATCCTGTCTCCTCAGTAGCATAGTGAACAGAGTCTCTGCATGCCATGAACAAATCGAGGCAGCTTTTTTACTATCTTTTTCCCCACGATACATTAAATAAAATATATTAATATAACCTCAACGGAACATATTTCTTTCAAGCTTGTGTAATGAATAATCGAAAAGAGCCCAAAGATCACTATCGGGGGCTTTAAGCCAGTAAAGCCTTGCATCTTACGCTACCCAGGGGGTTTTATATACTGTAGCTATTGAGATGTTCTGTCAATGAGTAAAGCTATTTGCAACTAAGTTAGTCTGCGTGCCACGCAGGCGACCCGGTTTAATCCCAGCCGGAGAGACAAATTTTGGGTAATATTTATTTCAAATAAAGTCCCTGGTGGCACTACCACGTTGTCTAAAAGGTGCTATAAAATACAATACTTGCATGTTTCAGTGCTTGGGCAACGTTGACAGAACTGGGGAGAAATGAGTTAAACATCGAAAAACCCGACACCCACGGTACTCTAATACTTGGGAATCATTCCATCATGTGCTGTCACAAAGATAAAAAACTAATTTTATTAGAATATCAAGAAAAAAGTTTTGAGTTATTTTATTTTTTTTTTTAATTAAAATGATAGTGGGTTCTTGTGTATTAATGTTTGTTAAAAAATATTTGGACAATGTTCGTCATGTTGATAAATAGAAAAAATGTCATCTATATATCTCCACCAAACTAAAGATTTATTATGATACTTTTTATACAAATTGGATTCAACATGTTCCATAAAAATATTACTTGATAATAATGATAGACATGGAGACAAATAAATAACATTTAAAAAAAAAAAAAATAAAAAAAACCTTTACAGATAAAGAAAGATTTGCACTTACACCCCATAATAGTAAAACTCCAGACTTTGGAGTACCAAAAATACTCAAACCTGATATACAATTACATCCTATATATAGTTTTATAAACTCACCTACACATCTATTAGCAAAGATTTTACTGTCTATTTTAAATCCTTTGTAAAGATTACTGACTTATACAGTAAAAACTCTTTAACACTTCTTTGAAAAATTAAACACTCATTGACATAAACCCAAATAACACCCTGGTAAGTTTTGATGTTGTTAGTTTATTTACAAATGTTCCTTTTAATAAAACATTAAATACTGTTAGAAATAAATTAGAAAATAATGTCCAACTTGGTGAAAGAACTAAACATAAACACTTTTATTACCATAATTAAGTAATATTTTTATGGAACATTTTAAATCCAATTTTGTACAAAATTATCATAATAAACAGTTTTTGGGAGATATATAGATGATATTTTTTCAATTTATCAACATGACGAACATTGTCTAAATATTTTTTAACACACATTAATACACAAGAACCCACTATTCATTTCACTTTAGAAAAAGAAAAAAACTGACGAGTTTCTTTCCCTGATATGCTAATTAAAAGTTGTAAATAATTTTGAAACTAAAATTTATAGAAAATCTACACATTCAAACAGATGCTTAAATTTTAACTCTAATTACCCAATAATGGTAAAAAAGAAGATGTACCTATAATTTTTTTTCTAAATTAAAAGAATTTTTAAAATATATATTAGGTCAAAATTATTATCCTATTGATTTTATAAAACAAATGCTGTTTAGAATTTGAACAACCAAATTTAAAACAAAATCAAAATAGACAATGTATAATTCAACACATAGGTAATAAATTTAATATTTATACTATCTATTAAATCACCATTAAATCTCAATTATTTATAAGATGCCTTGTAAATGTAATAAATTTTATATAGGTAAAACTTCCAGACCACTAGCCAAACGCATAAAAGAACATAGAAAATACATTAAAAATACCGAATTCCACAGATCAAAAATCTGTCAATACGCATTTGATAACAACCACATAATAAAGTGGAATGCTTCTAGTATTTTAGCAAAGAAAACTTGTTCAAAAAAACGTAAAATAAAAGGAAATACATTTACATCATTAAATAAGGATAAATATGTTGCATCAATACCTATTAATTTAAATAATTCATGGTTACCTATGCTTGATGCTGAAGTAACTTCAGGTAAACTTAAAATCAATTAACACACCAACCACTTTTGTGTTTTTAATAATTATGAATATGCTAGTCAAACAAACTAATATGTCATTTATGACAAAACGTAATAAATATTAAAAAAGGTTCTAGAACTTTTAAACCAAATTTTTACAAATTTATTTTTAATTTTTATTTTGTTTTTCAGTTAAGTTCAATTTGGTAACAGTGGCTTTTCTGGGTTTTTTCGGTGGTTTCTGTCTTTTTTCTGTTTCAGGCCATTTGCCAGTTCATGGGGGTCAATAGGACTAAGCACACTTAGTTCGCTATCCCCGGGACCAGAATCGAAGTGTAATATTTTTTAAGAATGCTTTAAGATATTATTATATTAATAATTTATAAAATAAAAAAAAACATCCTACAAAATTGGTTTAAAGAAGTTTATGGGATTGTGTTGAGAGGCAATTCGTTTCATTTAAAAATAATCCAATATATAACTTTACTGGAAAAGATTGTTTTTATGAAAAATTGACTGATAGCCTAGTTTACACCGCAAGGATCAATTACGTCAATGGACTAAACCAAGACTTATTTTTCTTAGTACACATGTGTTTACACCAACTTACTTTGTAGGTCAATCTAGTTCAGGTTTAACTCTAGTACCAAAATAAGAACTTAAAACACGCTTTACACGGCAAGTCAGTACTTTAATTTATTGTTACAAGAAACGAAGAAAATGCGACAATATATTTTACCAATATTTTGGAAATGCGATGCGTTTTACACGGACAAATTTAGGCTCAATAAGTTGTAATAATATTTAGAATTACCAACCACCGACAACAAGGTCATTGTTATTAATAACAAATGAAAACACGTATTTTTACAGTAAAAGAACCAGAAAAATAGAAAAATAACATTTGTAGTATGTTAACAAAGAATCCCCGGCAAGGCAGCAGCAGGCAGGAAAAAAAAATTACTTTAAAATTAGAGGTGTGTCGTTTGCGAACGAATCGTTCAAAAAGGACGAATCAGTGCATTGATTCGAATGAATTAGTTCCCTGTTTTCATAAATTCGAATCTTGTTTAGTCATTTTATCAATCACTCTGCAAAAAACACGAACCGAGTTTGATGATTCGTTTGTTCAACAAGTCACTAAGTCAGAATGGGGCTCAAACTCGAAAATTCGGTATTTTATGATGGCAAATCGGTCCTTTTTATGCTAGTGGCGAGCGGTCTGTTATATTTCAAGCTTGCTCACTTTACCAGGGGGTGTATTATGAGCAAACAATTTATGCTTATTGTCGGTTCGAAATCAGCTTTGGGTATATATTTGGCAATTAAATGATTTTTTTATTCGTTTAACTATTTGTTTATTGTTACAATTAATTGGGATAAAATTCTTGGTTTTAGAACACAAAATAATTTATAACAAATTATTGGTAATAAATTGGGGTAAAGCATCAGTGTGTAAAGCCAGCATAACATATGATCAGAACCAAGAGGTTTTTGTTTAAATATATATATTAAATTAATTATTAAAAAAATTGAAAAAATATATACAAAACTTTAAAAACGTAAAAACCACAAAATATTTTGTCAGTTGATTGGAATTTTGGGAACACAAACTGACTTTTTATTATTCACCAACTAATCCGAATACTACTTGACCTATGGAAATGAAATTTGGCATGAAGGTAGATTATGAGTAAAACACGTCAACTAATAAATGGATTTTGGGAAACAACCACCCTGGGAAAAAGAATGAAAGTTTGTAGGAATTAGTCATTTCTGGACTTAGAAGTATAAAACGGCCGAGGATGTCGCGTGTTAAATTTAGCAATGGACTTAGCAATTGTTAAAAGTTAACAACGGTTTAAATGTTTAACAAAAAATCATTGTCAGTGTTATTTAATGATTTTAGTTTGGCAACCTGTCAAAATCTGACATTTTGTTAAACATTCTAAACCGTTTTTAACTTTTAACAATTGCTAAGTCCATTGCTAAATTTAACAACGTGATCATCACTGGCCGTAAGGCGGCCAACTTAATGAAAAGTCAATGCGGGACATGACGCGACTACGGGGAGAGAGGGGGGGGTGTGAGGTAGAAGAAGTAAAATCAAATCAAATTTGATAATTTAAAATCGTATTTTTCCGTTGAATGACATCTTTTAACCAGATTAGGTTCTTGTTAATTTTATTAAAAAATTATGACAACCATATTTAATTTTACAATGCATTGCACATAACGTTTCAATTTTTATGTGATGATTTTTCGATGTCCATAAGGCATTCATCCGAAAATATTTGTTCTGTAGGATGCACTTCATAAATAAATTAATTAATTAACCGACATGCGGGAAATGCGGGACGCAAGAAACATATTGCGGGACAATTTTATTAAATATTGCAATGCGGGAAAACCGCCAATACAGGACGGTTGGCCGCCTTATAAATATAAAAATTGGTATGAAGGCTATTAATTACAATTAAAAATAATCTGAATCTTGAATTAATTTTCTTAAGGAGGTCAAAATAAGAATAAAAGTTTGTACAGAAAATTCGTCATTTTTGAAGTAGTAGGGAGGTAGGGGGTTGGTAATTAGACTTCGATAACCCAGAAAAATAGCGGGGCGTTAACTAAGACAAGATTTTAGAAAACTCCCTTCTAAATGGGTAGAATGGGGGGGGGTAAAGTTTGATGGGGCTTGGTCATTTTGGACTTGAAGTACAAAAATTTGTATGTAGGCTATCAATAAAATTAAAAAAAATCTGAATCTAAAAAATTTCATTCCTTTAGGAGGTTAAAATGGAAATAAAAGTTTGTATAGAAAAAATTTTCAGTTTTTAAGATGTAAATATGGAAGGGAAAGGTGTCTGATTACCCATAAAAAATTTAAAAATGTCAGCTAAAAGTGAACCAAGGAAACTCCCTAAAGGGGTTTGGGAAGTTTGTATAAAACTTCGTCATATTTGGACCTAGAAGCACAAAATCGGTATGTAGGCTATTGATTACGATTAAAATAATCTATTATAAACTTTTTGAAATTACATTTCAGAATTGGGTAATTAGGCTTATGACACCCAGAAAAAAAGAAATTGATATTCTTGGATGTTCATTTCCTAAGGTATTAAAAGAAGGGATAAATATTTATATGAGAAATTCGTACTAACTTATTTAAAATGCCTTTTTTATTAGAAAAAAATATAAAATAAGATAAAATAAAATTTTTAAAAAAACTTTTAATATTTTACAAAAGAAATAATCTGGTGCATATTTAAAACTAATAATTGGAAAAAAAAACGTAATTTAAAACAATTTTTAAATTGACTTGAAAAAAAAAACTTAAAATTATGAAATATTTTTTATACATACACTAAATTATCGGGTTATGCAGCCACCCAAAAAAAAAAATGTAAGCCCCTAATTTATTTCATAGCACCTACTTTTTATTGCATTTTTGTTGGAAA
>JAHBCN010001052.1:0-134843 GCA_019359885.1 Listronotus oregonensis
TTTGAAGAAAAGGCTTTTTTTCAAAAAAATTAAAAAAATGTCTTTTTCCCTTTAAACTAATTTTTTTTTTAAATATGCTTTTTTAAACCAGTCAAACCCCTAAGCATATTACAAATACAAAAAAAAAGTAAATTAAAAAGGTGACAAAGATTATTTTAATTGGGGTGGTAAAAGGAGATTTTTTTAAATTTTTTTCAAAAAAAAATGAGATCAACTTTTTTTGAATAACTCGCTTAATTTTAGCGCTAGAGAATTTTTATAAAAACAAAAATAAAGGTCTTTTCAAGTACTTCAAAAAAGGTAAAATGAGCTTTTCCCGAAAAATGTATCGTTTTTTTTTTTTTGGTTATATTACGTTGAAACTTTTAATGTTTGCATTTGACGAATAAGAACCAACCTTCAACAGGCTTTAAAGAATAGAATAGAATAGAATAAATTCTTTATTGTTTTAAACCCAAAAGGGTTTTTACATACGTCAATTGAATAAAAATAATTTAATTAAACAGATCAAAAAAATAAAACCAGAACAATTTACATAGAAACATAGTTTTCCCCAAATAATATACTAAAGATAATGATAATAGTAACAATAACACATTTAAACCAACATGAAATTAATAATAAAAGTAATTAAATATTTAGTAATAAATGTTTAGTGGTGTTGTCATGTATTCCTCAACGCTATAAAATGCGTGTTGTATCAAATACTGTTTGGTAGTGAATTAAATTTTTTTCATAGGCAGGTCTCTTGTTTCGGATTAAGTTTATTATATTTTAACATTAAGAAATTGTTTATTGACCTTTGCAATTTAAACCTCTGCAATCGCAGGTGATCTGCATTTTAGTATTATAATTATGTCATCTGAATTTGCTCAGTATATGTCTTTTTTGAATCTAAAGTAGGCTTTGAAAAAAAAGATGCGGGGGACCGTCAGTATTTTTAGACGAATGAATAATGGTCGACAATGATCTAAAAAACCCATTAGCCAATATGCGAACAGTTTTTTTTGTAAAATAAACACTCTAAGTGTTGGGGCTACTATTTCCCCATGGAATTATGGTTGGGGAATAAAAAAAAGCAAAGTATGAACTCATCAGACAGGCGGTGCTTACAAATCTTCCCAGCCTCCTCAGAAGAAAAAGAGACAGAAAGCCTGGACACACCCGATAACATGCCCCCGCCATGAAGGCCATCACCCAATGTTATGCCCAATAACCTGACACAGTCCCCCGAAGTGCACCTTGGATTGCTTGAAATAAAATTTTGGGGGGTTTTTCCCCCTGTTAAAAACAACATTTAAATCAAACCAACCCTTCGTCTTTTGCTAGAAAGACATCCCCTTTTTAAAGCGTCTGGGCATCGCCAGCTGACCAAAAAAATTTGTATCGTCAGCATACAGCAGACATCGATGTGGCATAAGATAATAGTACAGATCGTTAATGTACAAGTTAAACAGGATGGGCCCCAAAGATTTTTTGGGTACTCCATACTTCACCCTTGTAATAGTAGACACATCATTCTCCTGTTCGACTACTGAGTTCGGTTTGAGAGATATGCCCCAAAGAGATCAAGCACAACACCCCTAATACCGTAGTAGCTTTCCATCTTGTTAAGCAATCTTCATGATCGACACAATCAAGGCTTTGCTGGGTCACAATTCACCCCCGTAAGTTTTCCCCCTCAAAGCCCCCAACCGCATTACTAATCACTTCAGAAACGGCCTGAATGGTAGATTTGCCAGTTGTGAAACCATACTGACCGGGGTTAATAATTTTATGCTTACTCAAATATTTTAAAAATCTGAGCTTAAGGAATAATTTCAAATATTTTTCCAAAGATCGGAATTTAGAAATGGGACGATGATTTGCTGGATCTTCCCCTTTTACCCTTTTTAAAAATGGGGGTCACTTTACTAACCTTAAATTTTCTGAATACACACCTTGTTCAATACATAAGTTAAACAGAAAAGTTAGTGGCATTATCAAAAAATAGGCAGTTTTTTTAAATTTTCTTACTATTAAGTCCATAAATGTCGGGGACATTGGAATGTTTTAAAAAATTTTTTCCTCGAGACCTCCATTGGGTTTCCGGCTCTAGAAAAAGGAACTTTGACAGGTGGGCATATTAATGGTATGGACTGATCCATTAGAGGAAAAACCCTTTTATCAAGTCTTCTGCCACAGAGACAAAGTATTCATTAAATCTGTCAGATCTGATATGTCCCTCACCATAGCATTATTTTTATTGGTTTCAAAATTAATTAATTTCCAAGTATCTTTTACTTTATTATTAATTTTAATAAAATAACCTGCCTTTCTTTTGTTTTTTCCCATGACTCTTGCATAATTTTTTTATGGCTCTATAAGCACTCAAGGAGGACTCATCTTTAAAAGATCGGCAAAGTTTTCACCCATTTAAAGTATTTCTATTTCATAAAGTTCTTGGGAAACCAAGTAACAGGATTCTTTTTTTTACCACAATATTTTTCTTTAAAGGAAAGTGGAAGGTGACCAGATCTTTATATATATTTATAAAAATTCAGATAACCAATCAATAGAATCTTGACTATGAAACTCTGCCCAATTAATTTAAAAAGGATTCACACATTTCTTCAAGGCCATGTTCATTAAATTTTCTGTAGCCAAATTAACCCTTCGTATCCCGAAAATTTTAAAGCTAAACCTATCCCCAAATGATCAGACAGGAAGGTAAAGATACCCACATCGACGGGCTCCTCCGTAATGTTTTTTTTTCTATGCATGTCTGAGTACTGACAGAGAACAGTAGGTTTATTTATTAGGGCTTCAAGGTTAAAAGATGAAAGAAGACATGCAAGCTCTTCAAAGGAAGGACAAGTGCTCAAAAAAAATTACATTAAAATCTCCGAGCAGTGTTATTTTGTTATATTTTTGAGATAAATCATCAAGCAGAGACTCAAGCAGAACCAGAAACTACCAAAGTTAGCGGGACAGGATCTGTAAACTGTTTTAACCATGCCCTTTAAAACCCCACCCCACAAAATTGCGTTAAAAATTTCTACAGTAGTCGTTTAAATCACGGGATTAAAAATTTTAAAATATCCTCCCTTACATACATGACCACACCAGTGTTTCCAAAACATCTAAGAAACTTGACAAAACACCATATCCAGGAAGCTTTACTAATTTTTTAATGGTCTTCCATCAGCCAGTGCTCAGCCAGACAAACGTTTTTATGAAGAAATAGAGATAATTGCTCAATCTTATTGGCAAACATTGTATATTGACATAAAATATATTTTTTTTTTTAAGAACCTTACTGGCTTTTTTTATATTAGGCAAAACCTCCTGTTGAGCTTATTGGTGTGTCTTTTTGGGCAATTAACCTATCTGATATTAATGATTTCTTTTCTGCAGGCTCTTCCTCGAAAATTTCCAGCACTGTTTTTTGGAGATCTGCTCCAATTAAGTTTAAATAGACCAACAACAATTTTTGGGCCACAGACCTCTGTCCATAAAAGATCCTTGATCGGGTTTAATAGATATTTTGAATGATGCTTGATAAGTTTGTTTGCCGGAAAGTTTTTCACAGGAGAGCGGTTCTATGCCATTTGCTGCTAGATGATCTTTTACATCTTGTTCAGTGGTGTTTCCATTAGGTTTCCAACATGGTACCATTTTCGTTCTTCTGCAGCGGCCAGTTTAGTTTTGATGTTTGAGGTTCCTCAAATAACATCAGAAGCAGTTGACTTCTTAGCTGGGCCACCATAAGGGGGCCCTGCTGCAGTCACATTTTTTTTTCTGAGGCTGATGCTTCATTTGATTTTCCAAATTGTTGTCCGTAAAAAACCTAACGAGTTCAGTGTTGGTACTTTTAATAGCACCCAAACTGAGCCCAGTCTTATAGCTAACTGTTCATTTTGATCCTGCAAATGTCGCTTGATGGTTGGTATAAATAAAGTCAATATCCCCTGGTACAGTGTTATTGGAATTAGTGTCCTGTGCTAGATTGTTGTTTACTTTATTTTGATTTTGTTTGTTTGTGTAGCGATATCATCTTCTATTTTGGCTAATCTAGGATCAGAATCAGGCTGCTTGACCTTAGTTTCTAATTTGCTGATCTTATTTAAACATCTTCGGAAGTTGTCGAAAGTCTACGACACAGTCAGGAATAAATGGATTAATGTTCTTGTTTGGCTTGGTATTACTCTAATTTCTTGGGCCTGTACGTTAGAACATTTCTCACAAATCACTCTGCTGCAGAGATCACAGGGAAAACTTGTATTGGGTCCATGGACATCATAAGCCCACCATTCTTGTTGTTTTTTTATAAGCAACATTTTTGGTAAGAATGATATTTTTGATAAAATGCTTACTTTTCGAGTTATTTGCGAAAAACCGTCTGAAAACGTGTTTTTTTTTTTTTGGTTGAAAAATTGACATTTTCAATTGCGAATAACTCGAAAAGTAATACCTTTCGAAAAAACTTTATAAAACAAAAATTGCTTTAAAATTATAATCTATCTACTTCCGTACTTATTTTGTTAAAAAAAATTTCACCCCCGAGGTGGCATTCACCCCCAAGGAAAAAGCGGAAATTTTTGAGAGGTAAACATTTTTATAGAGGATATTAACTATTAAGTTCAATAGTTTATTTTAAATTTTATACACAGTCGCTGGGTTCCGAGGTTTTAACATTTTTTGGGCTAAGGTGACTCCGCTATGAAGTAGAATATGGATTATTCCATTGTGAGGGCAATATCTATTATAAAAAAAAAATTTAAATGTTCTGTTTTCTTAATTAATTATTTTATTGTAATACGTAAAAAGCCGTCAGTAACATTTTGTATTAGGTGTATTTCTATTTATGTGGGCCGATAAGTTCCCCTTTTTTTTGGTTAGTTCTGGTTACTATTAAAAAGTACACTAAAAACTAAAACTTCTTTATGATACACTTTTTTATTTAAAAATCACACGTTAAAACGTAAAAGGCATTGCGAACAAGAAAGCTAATCGTTCAACTGCCCCAATTGATAAAAAAGTACAGACAAAAACTAGTTAGTCTATTTAAAAAAATTGATTATTTTGCGATTACTCGTTGGTAGTTGACATTACTAAAAAAATTAGGTCAAGCTTTGAGCTATCCCATTAAATAAACTTTTAATTTGAAAATTCTAAAATCAATAAATGGCCAAAACCTGGGGGTCCACTTATAATGGAACGCACTGTACTAAGAAAAATAAGTCCTCGATTAAGTCCTCGCTGTGTAAACCGGGTGGGACTCAGTCCCCAAACCCTTTGGGGAATTCTTTTTTCCTTTCGAAAAAAAAAGGCTTATGTCATCACTCGCCGACCCCCAAGAGGCAAATAATCTCCATGAATTCTGCAATTCTTGGAAGATTAAATCAACCCTAAAAAACCCAAGCGATTCTTATTCATCGCAGACGCATACCCCCGGAAGACAACGTCATCCTAAACAACCACGCCATTCCCTGGACCGACACTGTCAAGTACCTCGGAGTCATTCTTGATTCTCGTCTCACGTTCAAGCCGCACATCGAAAAATGCTTACAGATGGGTCGCGGGGCCCTTTCCCCAAGCTACCCACTCCTCCCCAAAAAACCCCACCCCGCTAACTATCAGAAATAAACCCTTTCCCCTGGTAAACTCAACCATTCGGCCAACTATGTCTTATGCCTCCGTAGCCTGGGGCTACGGGAAAAAATCATACATCAAAAAGACTCACCTCCTTTCTAAACCGCATGTACAGAAAGGGGGCCAAAACCCCCCCCTGGTTTGTACGCAACATGAAAATTTAAAAAGAGAATTCGAACTCACACCCTTTGTTTTTTTTTTAAAAAAAAAGACCAAAAAACCTCCTCATGGCCGAAAACCACCAAAAACCCTCTGATCCGAGGACCATCTGGTTATGATCCAGCCCCCCCCAAAATTCAAATTTTGGACTAAGTTTTTTTGGATGGTACCCGGTACCTACGGAAGGGGGGGACCCCCCCCCTGCCCCCTGGGCCCCAAAACCCTTTAAAAACCGATTTCTGGATTGTCCCGAGTCACTGGGGAAAGGGGCCCCCAAACTTCTAAATCACTTCTTAAACCCCACTCCCCCTAAGCCAGATTACAAGCTAAGCCAAAAACTTCAAAACCCCAAACAACCGTGATAGCCAACATGGCAAACACTAGTGAGGACTTGCTCCCCCAAAAGGGAGCAGGGGTGGTTGGCAAGCCTAGGGGGGGGTTCGAAGGGCCTGTAAGCCCTACGGGATCCTTCCAGGTGGGATCCTTACTATTACTATAGGCTTATGTCACCTTTTACTGATTATAAATACTTGTTAAGAAACCTAATAAAGAAAAACAGGTGTCCGCTGTCAGTGTCAAAAAAATTTTTTTAAAATGCCAAACTTAACTTAGGATAAAAAAAATATTAATTATTCATTATATTGAGCAAAGAGCCAGACAGGAATTGGGGGAAGAGCAAAACCCCCAAAACCCCATTCATCTTTTTAAAAAAAAAGGCAGAAAACACACCCCTTTTAAAAGAGAAGAGCTGGAAGTCGTCGTCCTAAAGTATCGAACCAAGAACAAGACAATAATTTAGTTAATGTTTTGAGAAACCAACCATTTAAATCTTTTTGTTACAGCAAAAACGGAAAGCAATTTTCCAGCATCGGTTAGAACGGCACGGCAAAGAATTAGGCAAATATCCGAATTGCGTTGCTACCCGGCAGTTTTAAAACAGTTTTTAACAAATGCAAATAAAGAACAACGCATTGGATTTGCTCTACAATTTTACTTGAAACCTCCGATTTTTTGGAAAAATATAATATTCACTATTAAAAAAGTGTTTCAGTCGTGCTACAATGGGATACTTAAGGTATATAGGCCACAAGGAACACGATTTATGAAAAATATACCCAAAAAAGGACAGAATAGTGGGCGATTTTCGGTAAATGTTTGGAAGGTACCTGAGTGCACAAGACTTGGTGTATGTTAATTATCGAAGGAAGGTTCAATGCGGAGGTTATTATATAGATCTACACAGAATATCATGCTTCCTTCTGTACTGGATCGATTTTCGGACAGAAATTTTATCTTTCGCAAGATAAATAATGCCCCGTTCATATGGCCCGGTAAGTCGATAAATGGATGGAGGGTTTTATCGTGGCCCCACGTAGTCCGGATTTAAATGTTATAGAAAATGTTTGGGGCTTATTATTTAAAAAAAAAAATAAAAAGGAAAATGAGTTTGGCCGCAAAATGTAAACGAACTTAAGGATTAAATTTAATAGGCGTTTAATAAATACGAGAAAATTCGGACTACCCTCGGTTTTCTATTCGATGCCTGGAAGGCTAAATTCGGTCTTAGAAAAAAATGGCCCTAAAATATTAAATTTGTTTGGAAGGATTTTTAAGTTTGTTTGAATTTATTAAATTGCTAATTAGTTTAATAATTTGTTATTTTTATAAAATATTAATATTTTCTTTTATCTTTTACTTTATTTATAGTAATAAAAAGTAAAAAAGGTAAAAAAGACGATTTACAAAAATTGGCGGGAAGTCAAAATTTGACAAATTTTTTTCCCAAGATTAAATGGACTTTACTGTACCATATTCCTTTTATAAAAAAAGAGCCTGATAAAAAACACTTAATTACAGGTCCAGGCGTTTTCCAAAAATAACTTATTTTTTAATTTATTTAGTTTATTCCAAGTTAATACTCGCACTGTATAGTCTTGTGCCTACAGAATCATAGCTTTTTGACAATATTTTTTAGGATTTCTTGAAAAAAATATCTGTACAACTCTTTTCTGTGTATCTTTAAACCTCTGACACCCGATATAATAAGAAATTGCCCAGATAACTCTAAATTTCATCCTTATTCAACTTTCCCATCCTTTTCTATCCAAGAAATATGTGTAAATCATTAATTAGTCCTGAAAGATACGCTTTTTGTAAGCCCTGACGAATGAGGCCTTGTGAATGCCAGATTTAGCTTTTTGTAGCGATTGTCCGGGAGCTGGCGGCGCTTTGCCGGAGTAAAATTAATGCCAATGGATTAACTTGGGTCTGCGGAACGATAAAGGTGTAAAGGGAGGATCATGATTATTTTACTGAATGTACACTTGTACAGTGACGGCCAGGGTTTTTTGGGGCCCAAAAAATTTTTTTATTTTTTTTCCAAATTTTTTTAATTCGTTTTTTTTTTCCTTGGTTTATTTTTAATTCTATAAATAAAGAAAAAGGTAAAAAACATATTTATTTTTTAAAAAAAAAATAACAAAAAAAATTAATTAATAATTTAATAAATTTAAACAAACAAATATTTTTTTCCAAACAAATTTAAATTTTTTTGCGGCCCCGTTTTTTTTTAAGACAGATTTTAACCTTCCAGGCATGAATGTACCAAACCCGGGGCGTAGTCCGGTTTTATCAAAACTCATTCCAACCCCTAAAATTTTTCCTAAGTTCGTTTACATTTTGGGGCCAAAAAAAAAATTTTTTCCTTTTTTTTTTTTTTTTAAACTAATAAGCCCCAAACTTTTTCCCAAAACATTTAAATCCAGACTCGTGCGGGCCACGGAAAAAACCCTTTTATACGCTGTTTTTTCCATCCTTTTATCGACTTGCCGGGCCGTATAAACGGGACACCTATCTTAACGAAAGATAAAATTTCTGTCCGGTTATCGATCCAGTACAGAAGGAAGCATGATATTCTGTAGTAGATCTATATATACCTCCGCATTAAACCTTCCTTCGATAAAATAACATTCACCAAGTCCTTGTGCACTCAGCCACCTCCAAACATTTACCGAACATTGCCCACTACTTCTGTCCTTTTAGGTATATTTTTCATTAAATCGTGTTCCTTGAGGCCTGCATACCTCAAGAATCCCATTGTAGCACGACTAAAACACTTTTTCATCGGTGAATATTATATTTTCTTCCCAAAAACAGGTTCCGGTGAAATTGTAGACCAAATCCAATGTTCTTCTTTATTTGCATTTGTTAAAAACGATTTTAAGGCTGCCAGGTGGCAGCGCAATTCGGAAATTTACCTTATTTTTCGCCGTGCCGTTCTAACCGATACTGGGATATTGCTTCCCGTTTTTGCTGTAACTACAGATTTAAATGGTTGGTTTCTCAAAACATTACCTGAATTATTGTCTTAAAGTCAAAGTCAAAAAATAGCTTTATTGTCAAATGACACAAAAATATCGCAGATAAAGCCATATTTATAATACCTATAATAAAATATACAATATACAATTACTTTTAAAATTAGATGTACAAAGTTAAAGCAACAACAAAATATTTTTACAGAGCAGTCAAACAAAGATCAAACTAAAATAAAACGCTTACACTACTAGACAATAAATCAGTCAATTCTATATTATCTAGTCAACCAACACATCTATCTGTCATTATAAAACTCGTCAAGAGTGTAGTATGCCTTCAGTTAAAAACCTCTTTTCAGTCTTCTAAACCCTTTATGGCACTGTTGCCTCCTCAACAGAGGCAGCCATTAAAAATTTTCTTTCCCGCAATAAAATGACTTTTACTAGTTTGTTGAGAATGGGCGTTAAGCGGTAAAGTCTGAATGCAGAAGGCAATGAGCGGCAATGATTAAAGTTCATCCTATACTTTTAAAAACTAAACAGACCACTCCAAAATATAAATACAAGTTAGGGTTAAGATAGAGTGTTCGACAAACAAGGGACGACAGGATTCACGAACCCTGGCTCCACACATATATCTAATTGCCCTCTTTTGTAACACAAACACAGATCCGAACAGATATTGAGAACATGATCCCCAAAAACAAATACCATAACGAAGATGGGATTCGATTAGTGAAAAATAGGAATTTCTTGCAATAGATAAGTCCAGATTGTTATATATAACCCTCAGTGCATAACAACCTGAAGAGAGTTTATTACATAAATTATCAATGTGATTTTCAAACTTTAGATTGTTGTCATTAGTTAATCCCAAAAATTTAATTGCATTTGGCATAGCAATTAACTCATCTGCCAAACAAATGTTATCCAAGTAACACCTAAACGTCAAGATATTAGTCTTCGAAATATTATAAGATAATAAATTTGCATCACACCACTGTTTTATCTTACACAAGTCTATAATTAAATTGCCCTTTAACCGATTAATGTCAGTATCATGCCAAAGAATGGTGGTATCATCCGCGAAAACAGTGAACCTTCCAGCTATTGAAAGGCGAGGCAAGTCGTTAACGTAGATGAGGAACAGTAGCGGACCCAGAACCGAACCTTGAGGAACACCAACCCCAGCACTGAGTTCGTCAGAATTAACATCATTATAAACAACAACCGTTCAACCACGCCCAGACAGATAAGAGCGAAACCAATTCAGAGCAATCCCCCTAAATCCATATGCCTCCAACTTCCAGAGCAGTATCTGGTGGTCCACACAGTCGAATGCTTTCGACAGATCGCAAAACAACGCAGCGGCAGCCTCCCCAGAGTTCAGGTGTTCTTGTTTTTGATTCAATAGTTTGGGGCGACCACTTCCAGCTCTTCTCCCAAAAGAGTGTGTTTCCTGCCATTTTTTTAAAATAAAATAAATTGTACGCTTTGGGATATTAAGCTCTTCCGCCACATCCCTTTCTGGCCAACATCTTTGCTCAATATAAGGAATAATTAATACTTTTTGATCCAAAGTTAAGTTTGGCATTTTAAAAAATATTTTTAGACACTGACAATGGACACCTGTTCTTTATTAGGTTTTTCAACAGGTATGTATATTCAGTAGCAGGTGGCATACGCCTATTTTCCAAAACGGAAAAAGAATTGCCCAAGACTTAATGGCCGTTACTGTACACTGTTGTCTGTTTATTAAGGGCCCATACCTTTCCTCGAAATAGGGTATACAAGAAAGAGTGTTTTATAACACTTATTTTTACACAACAAATGTAAAAATATCTTTAATTTTTTGATATTCTTAGGTTTGTTGCTTTTTTATAAACAGGGCGGCGACAAAAAGTTGTTTTTTTTTAATAAAACCTTCTAAATTTTACTACATTTTTGGAGCCACAGCTTTTAAAGCCAAGTTTAACGATGTGTATGATTACGGGTCTGTGATTCACCGTTTCGGATTTACTTAATATTATCTTCAGAACGGATGCAGTTATATAATCGCTACGACTTAAGCGTATTATTTTTATACGTAAGTGCTTTGGTTTAATCAATGTTCTAATTTTAAAACCTAAAAAACTACGTAGCGTTGCCAAGGTTCGCTAACTGTTATTTTTCGCATTTTTTACAAATAAGAAACCCTGTATATTATTGCATTTTAAAATAGCTACTTTAATTGCAATTTCAATGATATAACATAACATAATATGTTCCTGACTTACCGTTTTGGTTTAATTGGCAGATTCATAAATTGTTTATAAGATTAAAATAAATAAGATATGAAACTGTGAGTTAGCTCCTTATTAACGTTGTAAAACCGGTTAAGGATGTTGTTAAGAAGTCATGTAATAAAAACTAAATATCAAGCTTTCCGCAATGTTAAAAAAGTTAGCAAATGGGCCCTTTAAACTTGACGTCAAACCAAAACGACTTGTGAGGATACCTGGTAGGCGAGTGCCAAGGGTTGCCACATGTATTGGATTTTTACTTTTGTGATGGATTAACCCGGTTTTTTTTTTTAAATTCTGGCAGACAACTTTTTTAATAAATATTTATTTTTTTTTGTAAGAAGAATTTGAAAAAATGGAAAACTGGACCAAATTTAATTCAGATTTACATATATTAAAATTAATGTAGGACAAAATATTATATTAAATGACAGTAATAATAAAACAAAAAAGATTTTATTTCAATGTTTGAGTACCTATTATAATTTTTGTAATATATTTTTTAGGTGAAGTTAATTTTTGTGAAACTTGAAATTTGATTAAAAAAAATCACATCAAAGAAAAAGTGGTGAAAGTGAAACTAAATTCTAAGTATAAATAAACTAAAATAATATTCAAATTTTTTTTAGTGTTCAAGTACGTTAAAAAAATTTAAGTTAATTTTAATTTTTAACATTCAGTAGATTTACCTTGTGAAATTTGACAACGCTTCCTCCGACATGGTGAAATATTTTCATCGTACAAAATTTTTAGTACTTTGTGATGTCAGCAGGCACACAAATGTTGTTTTGGCGAAGGCGGTTCATATTATTTGAATTTGAAAAGCTTTCATATTTAAAAGATATTTTGCAGAGGTGTTACTTAGGTATAAAAGGTTATTTTTAGCGATTTAAAATTGGGGGCTATTGTAAGAAACTTGTGTCTCTTTAGAGTTACCTTCTACCTCTTTTACTCTTAGACTTTTAAAATACGTAGTGCAGTGGCGGCTCTTTAATAAGACCTGCGGAGTTGCAGGACAGTCAAAAAGTTTTTATTTTTAAAAATAATAATAATCCAATAATCTACGTTTTTTTCTTTATTTATCATCTTTATTATTTGACGTTTTAAATACTCCTTAAATTATAGTCGGTACCTACGTACTCATTGGCTATGCACGCTTCAAAACCTCTTGCAGCAAAAACCTAACGTCACTCCTGTTAAAAATGATAAGAAAAATCGCAAAAATTTTTTTGGCCTTAATTCGACCAATCAACTATTTATCTTCATACTGCAGTTGGAGCAGCCTGGTGGATTATTCTTGAACCTAGATTAATATTTTCGTAGTTTTACCGTATAAAATTGTTTACCAAAAATAATTTGATCAATTAAAGAAATTATTCCCTAAAAATATTTTTTTTTATTCAGATGATTTAGTTTAGAGTAACAGTTTAAGATTAATTTATTTTTACGTTTATTTTAGGTGTTAGGTGAATGATGATTTTTGATTTGTTTTAAAAGTATACGAATTATCGTTTTTTTCTATTAGGGCGGGCGATATAATCACTTTTTTATCGTTGTTGGTTGTAAATATACAGCTACTTTTCGGTATTTTTAAATTCGGTTGTTTGAAATGGATATTCCAACACAATATAAAGATTTTCAAGTACTAGGTCGATTTTTAGCCAACTAGTTAAGCAGTTTGATATGGTAAGTCAATAGTTTTTGTTAATTGTATGTAGTTAAGGTACATCAACAAAAGCAAAAATGTTAGGCAAACGCAAACATATTTAGGCAACACATTTTAAAAGCATTTAACCATTTATGTTTCACTGTATTTGTAAGCAGCACTGTCTAGTTTTAAGATCACTTGCCGCCACCAAATAGTGTCTTAAGAGTTCATCGTCTATGATTCAAATAGTTTAATTTTATAGAATATAATAACAGACCCGTCCGTTTAGTTTCACTCATTCACGGCCCGAAAAACACTAGTTGGCGCATACATGGACGCTTCCCGAGTTATCTCTGGCTGCATTC
Source organism: Listronotus oregonensis (assembly GCA_019359885.1). Taxonomy (NCBI): domain Eukaryota; kingdom Metazoa; phylum Arthropoda; class Insecta; order Coleoptera; family Curculionidae; genus Listronotus; species Listronotus oregonensis. The sequence goes on from JAHBCN010001052.1 coordinate 13,406, forward strand.
GGTAATTTCAGTTTCTGTTTTAATGTGTATTTTCCTATTTTATAATCCTACACACGGAATACCGGATTTCTGGGTCATACACGTAGATTAACTTAATATTAATCCGTCCAAAAAACGGGCGACCGTATATCTCATTAAAGGATTTCGCTTATTTATATGCACGATATAACTATTAGTTAGACTTTGTATCTAGGAAACGGAACATTATAGCTCATTATAACGTTCTAGAGCAGGGTCTCCAAACTACTGGTAATAGATGTGCTATTTTGTAAACAGATTTTAAGTATGATGGCAATTTTTTGGGCATAATTTACATTGGTTATTTATTTAGATTGCAAGCTTATAAATTTAGGTACATAAATTTTAACAAAGCAAATTTTAATAAGTTAATTTGGCATAAAAATTTTGTTACTTGCTTTATAAGACAATTTCGGAGACAAATATTTATTAAAGGGGTTTAAAATATATTTTTATTAAAATTTGTTTAATCTTATTTCAGCATTGGCTAATTAAGTAATAATAGTTTACGGTTTTAGTTTCTATCTTACGATTACTTTGGCCCAATCTAGATAATTTTTTAATAAATTGGTCATTATTTTAAATAAAAAACTTTTTTAAATTTTAAAGCAAACTACCAAAATTATCTAGAAATCTTTAAAATTAAGGTGCCAAATTTTATTATAATCTGGAATAAGCCCGCTAAGTAAAAATTTACGACAATACATTTAACAATTCATTCAATTTTTTTTCAGGTAAGCTATTGAGATGCTTTCCCGCCAAAATAAACGTTATTTATGGTAAGCACTTTTAAAATATTCTTAGGTATTTTAGTTATTTGGTGATTACAATTTTTTTAGTAGAAAAATATTTTTAAAATAGTTAGTTGCATGACCAAAAATTAAATTTCTTACCTTGCTATGTACGTACTTATTATCATCTCTAACCTAAAATAAGCGTTCCATAGAACGCAAATTTATGTTCATAGAAGTAAACCCATTAGAGATATACAGGGTAATTTAAATTTGGATCCCACAATACAAGAGATGCAGTATGCTGTTTAGGAACTTTAAATAATCCGATAACTTCCGGAGATATGCGAGGAGAACCGAAATTTTGAAAATGGATTTTATTTATTCCAAGCTTTATTTTAAAGAGTATTTTAATATAAACTGCACATTGACATTAACACTTTTTTAGGCTATGTGATAGCGCTTTGAGATTTTACATCCGACGTTTCGTCACTTACCAACATCATAATTTTTATATTTTTTTATCGGCGCCATATAAATAGTGCTCCTTATTCTGATTTTAACAATATATGTTATAGTTTAAAGCCCATTACCTCATGTATTTTTAAAACATACATATCGTCTTAGTTGGCCTTGATTCTAGCGAATACTTTTTGTTTCTTGTAAAAATTAAATGTTAGACAGTGGTCAAACAAGCTTTTTCTCTACAGGTTTCCTTAAGAAGTTACTTTTTTAATTAAAGAGAACAAAGATATGTTAAAACTATAGTACAAAGACAAAAAGAAATAAAAGAGAGAAAAGAGACATTTCTAGGGCTGCTTACCATTTAATTAGATGCATGCGTTGTTACAAGAGGAATGTTATTATTTTAAATACTTCTTGCTGTATACATGATTCCTTGAATTGGGTTTTTACTTTAAAATTAATATTTTTACTTTAAAATTACTCACATTTTTAGTATGTTTATAATACAATGTTCTATTTAGATGTAGACCAATCCCTTTAACAAGTAATTTTATTCATGAACAAAGTAAAAAGCTCATTATTTATTTGAAATATGTCTCTAATATTTTTTCTCTACTATTTCTATTTAATATGTAATGAAGTTTTCAAAATGCTTTGCATTCCTTTATTTGTTTTAAAAATATGTACTGTAATTTTTTTTACAAAAAACAAAAAAAAACGAAATCAAGGCCATGGTATTAATTATTTTTTTAAATTAATGATGTTTTAAACTTTTAAAGTTATTATACATTGTTCAAATTATAAAAAAAAACTACTGGGCATCCTAATGGGCACCTATAAGAAAAAATAAAGTTAATGATGTTGCCCCAGTGACTAAACATCGGATGTAAAATCAGAAAGCCCTAATAAAAAGCAAGGGGAAAGTCGGAAAAATAGTGCAATTTATTATGAAAACCGTGTTTAAATAAAGCAAAAAAAAACATTTTCCAAAATTTTGTTTTTTTTTTCTGATATTTTTAGAGAAAGTTAAAATTTTATAACTTTTTAAATGACATATTGTTAGCCACATGCAACTTTGCAGCAATTTACCCATCTTCGTATCTGCTATAAATTTTAGGATCTCAATGGTGAGGGTCAATTTTAAATTACCCTATGTTAACGTTACATAATAAAATTGATGGAAGATTTACTATTAGCGAAACAACATGCTTTAAGAGAGCACAGCCTGCGTTACAGTTTGTTTCCTACAATTTTTTATTACATTTTTTTAGATTTTTCCTGTCGCTTTAAAACTTTTATATCTATAAATTTTGTAATCTTGTTAGAAGAATAAAGTTTCTGGTATCATTAAAAAGACCTCAAGCAGAGTGAGGTGTACAAAGTTTGAAAACAAAAAGCCTTAGCTCGCAAAATTTATGAACAGGCCATCCTGATACGGTCTGATTAGGATGGCAAGTTTGCAGTACTAAGTTTAGTAAAAACGGAGATACCGTCATAAATATAAAAGTGTTTGAAGTGTGCATCATCGTGACAAACTTTAATTGAATCCAATAAAGTTTAAAAAATTCCTTAATTAATGAGTTTGCAATAAGAAGACATGATAAAAATTGTTTTTGCAAAAATTGACGTAAGGAGTTTTGTTTGATTATTACTGTCAAGTTTTGTACGGTAAGTATTTTGCACAAATATGTTAATAAGTGAATGTAACCTATTGGTTCACTTGAACTTTTTTATATTTCATTTTGTTTTCATATACTCAAGCATACAATTGGACTATGGCAATCGAATAAAAGACATGATATCCTTACGTAAAAATTCATTCGGTTGACGCATGACGTCATCGAAAGAGTGCTTCTATTAAATTGAAATTCGGTTTGCATGGAAAAAATCAAGTTATTAGGAAAATATTTGTAAATTAAAAAATATCCAAATTTAAAAGAGATATTTCTAAATAATATAAAATTACCGAGGTTATAAAAAGACAGTGGGACCAATATGGCTGATTCGACAGAGTCGGACTCAACACTTTTGTATTTATTTTTGTAATCGTTTATAGGTGCACTATAAAAACTTACAAAATAAATTAGAAGAAGTGTTTGGAACAAATATATCTTTATTATATTGTACAAAATGGTATGTTTTGCAAATACATAAATATTTACCTGGTCTTTAAGTTATGGTCTGAATTGAAAAACTTAAAAAAACTACTTATTTTATAAAACAAATTAAACATCCCAATTGCTTTGGTAAAAAAATAGTAAACCCTTATAAATTAGTGATCATATCACTAAAGATAAGCAAGAAAAACCGACCATAATTGAAATATAGTTAAATAAAATCTTTGGGCAAGATAAGAAGATACTATCCCAGGAGCATTTCGGTTTGTAAGTCTCATTGCCTTTAACCATGCTGTTCTTTTGGTCTTATTTTTTGGGTATTTTGCTAAATAAAAAGCATTAATTTAATTTTATATATGAAACAAATGGAGCAATAATTCTGGATATCAGTTGGTGGCCCTGACATACCTTTACAACCATCTCGTAAGATTGGTTATAAAAATGGCATACCAAAATGAAACCAAATTACCATTATTGCCACTTGAATTGTGATATAATATTACACGTGATTTGTTATATCGAAGTCAAAGAGAATTGTTTTTTTAACTAGGTATAAGCTAAATACGTTTTAGTCTGTTGCAAGGATCAACTTTATTTTAGAATTCTCTAAAAAAAGCTGGCATTATGAAAATAAATTAACTTAAACAACACTCAACTGGAATTTTAATTAACATTTCATTACTGAGTGGTTTCTAATTCAGTTTAACCCTATTAATCTACATTAATATTGCTATTTATTCAACTTTTAAAAGTAATTATATAGGAAAAAGTTTAATGTATAGTAGCGGCTTATTTTTTTCTTTGTAACCCAACTTATATGTCTGATTTATCAACAAATAAACTATCTTGATTAAAGGCAAATTCTCATTTTAAACGGTATATATCAAAGGTTGTCTAACGCCCACTTTGAAAATCAGTTATTTTGTAGCGCCCCCCATTTTTTTTTCACCTTAAAAATCTCAATAACATATTATTAGTTTCGCCTGTTATTTAATTAAACCTATATTCTAAACGATACTTTTCTTACCAGAGAGAGCACTATTAATTTAACTTTACAATATTAAGAGTATCGGGGTAGCGGCGAGTGGCAGGAGGGCGAGATGCCATGCGTGCATGGGCGGAACGTCAGTTAGAGGTGGAACGTTCGAATCATTTTACTGAATCATATCATTTGATTTATTCACTTGAAAATATTCGTTCGCACCCGATTTACTTTATTAAGATGCCGGTCGGACTCGGTCGGTTTTAAATTCCACAAAAAATGTGATAGTTATCTTAAATAAAGAAATTATTTGCATTTATGTCATTTTGGTATAATTATTATTTTAAAAAATAATTTGGAATAAAACTTTTAAAACATAATCAGTAAAACCTAAAATGACCCTCTAAATTAAGTTTTGTTCAAAAGAATAATTAAAAAAAGAAAAAAAGTTTTTTTAATTGCCAAATAGGTATATAGCCAAAACTGATCAAACCGACAATAATAAATTGTTTGCCTAATACACCTCTGGTAATAAAAAGAAATATAACAGACCGTCACCACTTGTCAGGTCGAGCACAAAAACGACCCATTTGCCGTCATAAAAGACCGAATTACCGAATCTTTGAGTTCGAGTCTGATTTTGACTTAGTGACCTTATGAAGAAACGAATCAAAACTAGGTTCGTTATTCATCGCAAGCGCTCACAAGTGGGTCAAAAACGATTGAATCAGGGAATTAATTTATTCGAATCAGGCGCTGATTGTTCTTTTAAACGAATTGTTGCGAACGACACACCCTAGTCCTGTTGCCGAACGTGGGGAGGGCGGCTGTTATTTGGGCACCTATTCGAAACACGGACCGAGAACGTTAACGGACTAAAATACAGGATTGCACAAATAAATCGTCAATATTTGTTCGGGCCAAACGGAATTAAATTAAACTTCTTAATTTAATTTTTTCTAATTTTACTAGATTAGGTACATAAAAAAAATCCCGGTTCGGCGTTTGCTTGACCGCAACTATATATACATATTTTTAACACGTGCCTTCGGGGGTGAGCACCTCATCTGCGACACTTGAAGACACAAATATCTTAAGATATAAATAGCGTTGTGAACGCATTGAAAATATTAAATATTTAATATATTTTTATTTCATATTTATATAATAAAATATGATAAAAACATAAACTAATAAATGGATGTTGTATAGTGTAGGGTTTTAATTTCAGTGAATTTTAAAATATGAAGTAGCTGAAGTTACAAATCACCCATCGCCCCCCAAATCACATCAGCCCCCCCTAAATTTTTTTCTGGCCCCGCCCCCCCTTTAGGCCTCCAGCGCCCACAGGGGTGCGTTATCGCCCACTTTGAGAAAGACTGGTATATATCATAATTAAATAAAATTAATATTGAATACGCACCTGTACAATGTTTTTCCATCCAAATTATCCTTTTTATTTTCCAAATTTTCAAAACTTGAAACTAAATACTTCCTCATTATTGTTTTAAATTATAAAATGTTTATAAATCACAACAAAAACATATATAAAAACTAAACGAAAACACAACTAAAACCGCACCGGACCAATATGGCCGAAAGGACATTTCCCTTCCGTTTTTTAGAGACCGCGTTCTCTCTAGTTATTTTATAACCTCGTTGTATAAAATACCATTTATTTGAAAAACATACTTTTGCACAAAATTCAGCAATAAATTAAAACTTGCCATTTTAATATTATTTATTTCAGTTCTTACAATAACGTAAGGAAATTTTAAAGTTGCATTTCAGTTCAATTTAAATTTTTATAATCTATGGGCATTATGAATGTGGGGCCAAAAATGACTTTTAAACTCTTATATTTTTAATATACGCCAGTTAAGCATATTTTTGCTCTAAAATTAAAGTTTTAAAAACAGCCTAATGGTAATCAATAATTCCTAGAATAAAATCTTAATTAAAATAATTGTGTGTGTTAGTTTGGGTGTACAGGGCCGGATTAACCATGCCGGGCCCCTAGGCAGAACACGTTTCGGGAAACTATACCCTTTTCTAACCAAACCTCTAAAAACCTATTTTTATCACACCTTTTTTTTGTTTTAGAATAAATTAGGTTTTCCTTATACAATACAATTTCTTTCAATCCTAATTGCACACAAAATTGCACATTCCTAGAAACAGAAATATATAACTTGATTATCTTTCAAGAAATATTTTACACTCGTCAAATTTTTAAAACTAACTTGGTACATTAATGTAACTTCAGTTTATTGTACTCGTCGTCTCGCCGATTTTCTCGAAGCATTTGCAGTTCTTCTAAAAATCTAACACTTTTATCCAAATTTTTAAGTTTTAAAACACAGACCACCCTAAAATTAAATTAAATTAAATTTACAGTTGCAAAACTCCCACATCCTAATTACAGAACATAATAAAGATTCTTTGTGATACAAGATAGATATCCAGGAAATCGGTGTTAATCAGGAAACCCCAATGGTCCTTGACATCCCACGCAGTACTACCAACCTTGTAAAATTAAAGTGGACACAGAATAAATTAATACATGTAGATGTAAGTGTGCGTTTAAATTGGATTAAAGAATTAGAACTATTCTAAATTTTAACCAGTGTTTTTCCATCTGGCTAAAACTCTGGTAACACTTGCTTACTCACTAAGAGTCAAACGTTTGTGCACTTTGGCCCCGTAATCCTGCAGGGCCCCTAGGCAGTTGCCTACACTTCCTTATGGATAATCCGGCACCGGAGGTGTATCACTTTTGCTTTGCATTTTCACTAATAAAATAAGATATCGATTTACGTACACTAAATATATTTTATATTATTTGTATTAAATACTATAAACATCGCAAAAAACTAAGCAATCACCAATCACTAAACTAAACTTTAAAATAAAATAATGATAAAAATTTAAATAATCTACCAAAAATCGAAAAAGAGCCGTTATAAATTTTCTTTGTTTACTCACCTACATACGTCAGGAAAACAGCTGGTAATACGCAATGTCATATCTTGTATTTTAATGTTATTTTAATTTAAATTAAATTATTTATTTACAATCAGCAAACCAAAAAAAACTGCCTAAAATTTATAAGCAGAGTTTGTTTCTCGAAATTAAGCAAAGCAAAAACACTTATTGTGAATTTTTCAATTTTTTTTTTTACAGATTGGGGCTCAGGCCAAGCTTTAATTTAAATATAAATTTATATATATTTAAAATATTAATAATAGCTATTTGTGTATTAAGAGCGCAAAGTAATATATACATTTTCGCTCTGAGCGAGATGTTTGACGGCGGTTCCGCGGAGAGCGACAATGTCCTTTGCGCTCGAATTACACAAAGATTTTTTTCAACCACAATTTTATAAAATAATTGGTAAAAATTAATGATTATTGATATAACCTCAATATTTGACAGTTCCATTTTAAAACGAAAACATCATTTTGCGCTACAGATAAAGTAAAATATTTTTTCAGTAGTAGGTATTTACTGAAAAGAAAAAAATAAAAAAAATATTTAGTAATTCCTTTAATTAGTTATTTACATTTTTGTATTACGTTATGATTTAAATTTCTGTGTAACAATATTTAAATGTTTTTGATATTCTTCTAATACTTCTTCCTTTTTTAGGGGTTAAAAACCAGGCGAATTACTACTCGGTATTAAATGTATGTGTTTGATAACATATATGTAATATTTTAAAATGATTTTATTCATTATGTTTTTGGAAATATTGTAATATTTGGTCGAAATTTGTAGTAGACTCTTCTGAATGCTGTTGAACAAACCATTTTTCGAAAGATGTTGGTCGCAGTTCTCAATTAGCGCAGTTAAGTATATTAAACTGGAATGGCGTATTTGGAATCTCATCTTTACAATTACATATTTATACTTTTCAAACTGTCCATTATCAGATAATTATTACAATTAATTTGTTAAACACCAATAGCTGTTTAAAAACTTTTAATACGTCAAATAATCATTTGTTTATATCTTGACAGCAGCGGCAAGCATGGCCTCCTATCATATCTAAACATAATACTCGCTGTGTTATGTGAAACTATAAATATAATCAGTTTGAATCAGAAAAAATAGATTTCTACCACCTTTAGTAGTAAAAATAGAAAATAAAAGAAGGATATCGATCAAACCAATTTTTAAACTGTTTTTTCGTAACTAAAGTTGGTGGTTTTGTATTTTATTTAAAGCGATAATTTGGATATCAATGTAATTTATAGATAATGCGAATTGTTTACTAAATATACATTTCTACTATCTTTAGTATAATGAAAATTTTAAAAAATTAGAGTTTGTAATCATATAACTATTTTTTAATTACTTTTATAACTAAGGTTTGTAATTTGCTTTATTTATCACTTGATTTGTCGTAATATACATAGTTATATGACTAGATATATAAAATTCAATTATTTATAAAAAATACATTTCTACCACGTTTAGTGAGAAATGTAAAGAGTTGTAGGGACTTTCCAAATAAACTTTTATTATTCTGTATAACTAAAGTTGGTAATTTGCATTTACCACTATTTAACATTCAACGGAACATGCAAAGGTAAGTAGTTAATAAAACAGATTTAAATCCATATTTATTTATTGTAATAATTATTGTAATATGTATATACATTTAGATCTTTATATAATTATTACTTATTTAGTCATTTTTCTTATTATTTACAATATTAAAGGTAATGGTGCAATTCTCACAATTTTTAATGACAATTTCAGATGAAGTTTCTACCGTTCAACGCCTACTGTGGTGTCAAATTTGACGTTTTTCTATTACGGTTTCCTTGATAACTCAGCGAGCGACAAAGTAAAAAAATGCTTGCTCCTCGGAAAAGTGCAACTTTGTGTTTTGTTTTTGAAGCGCAAACATGGTACTTTTCGCGCGGTTGTAGAAAAATAAATTTACCACGGATAAATGCATTCACTAAAAATGCTTTTAAATTATTTTTGATCTCTGGAAAACTCTCGGTGCGCAATCCAATTGCCTATAATACACCCCGCACATGCACACTCTAGGCGAAAAACGGAACTGGTTCCTGTGGCGTTATCATCCCTATAACAAGTCAATGTGATATGAGATGGTAATTTAATTGCCTGAAGAAGTGTACTTCAGAAAATAAGAGATATCGCAAATCGGCTGCCCAAATTACTAGAAATCGTCTGTAAAGAATGTATTAGGTGATTTTTCAACATTCAACATAGTCCAGATTAATTAATCTATTTGGCGCACTAAGCAAGCTTAAATTTAAAAAAAAAATCCTGATATTTCGAGTTTATGCATAAGTGGCTTGGTTCCCAAGAAACATTATGTAAAAGTGGCATTATAAAACTCGCAAAACAGTGATAAAATTACATAGACTCATAGGGTAAATACGTGGAGAAATAATGTAAAAATCATATACTTAATGTTGTTAAATACAACGTTACAGTTAAATTTGGGTTTCGATATGAGACCTTCTCTTATTTATTGCAATAAAAGCAAAGTTACTTTTTTTAAAGAGTTTTTTTCCCCAATATCTTTTTGTTTATCAAAAAAGTTCCGTAAAAACATTTTTCTTAGATAGTATTTTTTAAAGCTTTAACTCAGGAAAAAATATATATTCTTGTCGTCTCGAAATAAAGTAGGTCTTATTTGTTCCTGTTTCCCAGTAATAAGCAGAAAAACTTGTTTATTTTTTTGGGCAATTTTTTAATAAGTTTTTTAAAAAAAGTTTTGTTCATAAAAAATATAAAGGGAAAAAAATTTTTGTCCCCCTTTCTTTTTTTTTTAAGCCCGTAAAATGACGGAAAAAATAAACAAAAACAGAAAAAAAAAAATCCCAAAAATTGGGATTTTTTAAAAAAAAGGGAAAAAATAAAAATAAAAAAAGGGCCCCTACTCCCTTTTTTACAACGGGGTTTTTTTATTTAAATCATACCTTAAAAAATAAAAAAAAAAAAATTAAAATTTTTTTTTAAACCCGGGATGGTTAAAGAATTTTAAATTGGGGGAAAAAAAAAAAAAAAAAAATTTTAAAGAAATATCTAATTAAAATTAAAACAAAAAAAGGGTTTTTTAAGGAAAGAAGGGAAAAAAGGGTTTGTTTTAAATTTTTTAAAGGGTTTAAAAAAATTTTTTGGGTTTTTCTTAAAAGAACCGTTTTTAAAAAAGGGAAATCCCCCCCGGGGGGCAAAAAAAATTTCTTTTCGGGTTTTTAATAAATAAAAACCCTTTTTTAATTTAAAAAAAAAATTTTTGGGGGGAAAAAAAAAAAAAGAAAACTCTTTTAAAAGGGGGGGACCAAATAGGGGAAAGAAGTATGTTTTTTTTGGGGAAATTTTCCCTATTGGTTTATTAAAATACATAACCCTTAAAAAACAATTTTAAAAAAAAGGTCAAGGGGAAAAATTTTTAAATTAAAAATAAAACTTAATGTGGGGGAAAATAAAGTGGTAAAAAAAAAATTTAAAGAAAAATTTTTTTTTAAAAAAATTTAATCTTTAAAAAAAAAAAAAATTTTGGTAAGAATTGGGGAGCAAATTAAAAAAAAATCATTTTTTAAAAAAAAAAAAAAAAAATTTTTTTTAAAAAAAAATTAATTACAAATTATTTTTTTTTTTTAAAAAAAAACCCTTTAAAAAATTTTTTAAAAATTTTTTTTTAATTTGGTTTTTTTAAACCCTATAAAAAATATAAATATTAAAAATAATAAAATTTTTTTAAAAAAAAAAAAATTTGAAAATTTTTTATTAAAATTTTCCCCCTTTGAAGGGTTTCCTAAAAAAAATTTTTTTTTAAATTATAAAATAAATTTTTAAAAAATAAATTTTTTTTTAAAAAAAATAAAATTTAAAAAATTTTTTTAAAAAAATAAATAAAAAAATTTTAAAAAAAAAAATTAAATTTTTTTTTTAAAATATATTTAATTAGACACAACGAATGAATAACTTCCAAATTTTAATAAAATAAAATATCAATTTTAATCCCCAAAAAAAAGTGGTATAATGGTAGGACTCAAGTCAATATCTACAAAAAATTTCAATTTTTAAAGCTAATATTTCAAAATTTTTAAAATTAAATTTTTTTAAAGGGAAAATCAGAAGGCACTGACAGTTTAAAACCCATTTGTTGGGGGAATTAAAACATAAACTTTTTACCGACAATACACATTTTTATTAATGACCTAAATTTACTAAGTATGAAAAAAAGTTACAAAATTTGCCCTTAAAATTGGGGCAAAATTTTACTTTATTTAAGCAAATAAAAAATTATTCATATTCTATTAAAAATACTCAAATTGCTTTCCCGACTCCCTTCTATAAACTAAATAAAAAAAAAGTTGAAATTTTTTTATAACAAAAAAAAAAGAAAGTTTTTTGTCCCTTTGAAATTATTTACGGTTTTGTTTCACTTTATCACTTGCCACTCCTGTGACACTCGGTATAAATTTTGATAAATTATATTATTAAAAATTTAAATTTTTCCCTTTAAAGCCCATTCAATCTCCCCCATAACTAACAAACACTATTGTATTTTCACACTGTGACCGAACCCCACTTTTACACTTCTTTTATTAACACTTTATACCCTGGTTTCCTTTAAACTTTACTTTATGTTATGTTACAATTGGAAAAAAAATTAAACGGGAAAAAATTTTTTTTTTTAAAAAAATTTTCGGAAAATGTTAATGTTTTGTCTAGTCAAAAGCTTTTAAATCACTTTGCTAATTACTAGTTTAATTATTTAAATACAAATTTCATAAGCGGTTTAAAAATATTTTAATTTAAATATAGTTTATTGTTTGTTTAAAATAATTAATTTAGTTAATTAGTTAAAGAAAGAGCGCAAAAAACATCATAAAGAGCAGGTAGTATAATAATAAAATTTAAAATCACGTCAAATTTTTTCATTTTCCCATCAAAGAACCATCTTACAAATAACTTTTTTAGAAAAAAATTAGTTTCGGTGTAATTTAGATTTAAAGTCCACGTCTGGTCCTTTAAATTTGTCGTCACACCGAAAAGCGGTAGAATTGTAATTAAGAACCCGAAGGAACTAGGTGGATTCCATCTTAAATTGGATAAGCAAGTTATAGTACGAAATCTGAATTAGAATCGACTTTTACCCATCTGCCAACGGGATAAAATATATTTTTCATCAAATTCAATATATAAATACAAGTATATATTAGTATAAGATTGGTGGATGATAACAAGAATAATTTTAAAAAATCCATTCTTCATAACAGTACTAATATACTGAAATATTTTATTTTAATTTTATTATTACCAATTTTGGTTATTGTGTAGAATCGCGGATCCACATTTTTGGGATTCAACGTGAATAAATTTTTGAGTTGTAACATATTTTTGTTCTTAAAATTTATCAAAAAAAGAATTATTAAGAAAAAAGAATAAAATATGTTAATTTTTCCTATATATTTTTTTTTTAAATTGGAAAATCCAAAAATTGATATTGTTGTTTTTATTATTTTTTTAATTATTTGTTTTTACACCTAATATATATAACAAATCAGTAGAAATTATTTAACCTAAATGGATGCATTTTATTGACGAAAAACCTAAAAAATACCCTTTTTACTTTCTAAATAAAAATTAATACAGTTTTTTTTTATTTTGCTCAATGGATTCGTAAATCCACCGTAAAAAAAATTAAAATGAAAAAAAAGGTTCTGGACAATGTTGTAGGTTGTATAAAAACTTTCTCTCGGACTTTCATTGTCTTTATTTAATTTTTCACAACGTTTCGAACAGAACCAAAAATTATCTTTGATCATTTTCAAGTTAATACAGTATTTACTTGAAAACGATTAGAGATACTGTTCGAAACGTTGCAAAAATTAAATAAGGGCAAGGGAAAGTCTGAAAGTTTTATAAAAACATGTTAATTTTCCCATTTATTGTTTTTTTATGCCAAAAATAGGTGGAGCTTTACTAATGCACAATTACAAAAGGTTTAAATATTCCTTAACTTTTAAATTAAAAAAAAAATCCAAAGGTCCTGTTTATAAAATTTAAGAATAAAAAGTAGTGGTATATAAGCACTGCCATGAATAATAAAAACATTGATTATATACAAGGAGTATTACAAATTTTTTTTCTTTTAATTAGTCCTAGCCTTGACCATAATTCAGGCAACCCATTTGCAATTCTTTTATTTAATATTTATTTATAAAAAATAGCTATTTGGGATCTTAGACTACTATTGACCGCAAATATTTTAATTTCAGGTGTGCAATCATTATTTTTTTTCTTTCATTATCTTTGGGATAGAGAAAGAAAAAAATAAAAAATAAGGAAAACGACTTACATACACATAACTCAAAATTGCCGTTAGGACTTTACGAATTCCTACTAGTATTTGGTGAGGTGCTGTCTCAGGTAAAATAGTTATTTTTCTAACAAGTGCGGAAGTGATACTTTTCCGCACGCGCTGCTCACAGAACGAGCGCAGCTGGCAGTTAGTAAGCAGTCGAAACAATATTTTTTCTAGAGAGAAAAAAACAACATAATTTTAAAGATTTATGATTAAAATATTATTTATTAACAAAGGAATTTATACACTAATTATCAATATTAACATTTATAGAAAAAGTGCAATTGGTCGCGTTTTGCAAATTTATTTCTGACGCGAGTTGCTTTTCTGTAGAAAACGTGGACGGCGGCGGCGTTGGGTTCTTGAGGAGCCAATCTTTTGCAACTATGGAAGTAGTTTCTTGAACCGAGAGGTTTAGTACATTGGAAGATGGCATTGGGGGTTGTTTCTAAAAAGTGGAAGGTGTTTCGGAGTATTTTGTTTAAAATATCATTTATAAAATTTGTTGAATTCTCGAAGTATCCTTCAGCGTCTGATGTAGGCTTCCAGTCTCCAAGACGTTTAATGTTGTATATTTGTTCTCCGGAGTTTGCGAAAAATGTTGCGGAGGACCGGCGAAAGCTATGCTCAGTATAAAATTCCGGGTTAGGAAGTTTGAGATAGGCCGCTACATTGTACTTTACACAGTGTACACACTCCGTGTTTATAGTTCACAAAAAATCGCGTATGTTGTGTTGTCGGCTTTCTTAAACTGGCATACTTTCTATACAGACTCAAAAACTTTTCATTTTCGGGATCTCCAGAAATGACAAAGCTTTTAGAGCTGTGATTTTTTGATTTTGGGATGTGTATCAATACTAAATTTCCTTGCTCTTTAATATGGTCCAGACATATTTTTGTTAACTCCTCTCTACGACAAGCGCTCGCCAAGCCAAAATCATAGCCACTTTTATATGTAAATAAGTATCATCTGGCGCTTTATCCATGAATTTCGATATTTCTTTTTTAAAAAAGACTTTATGCTTTTTGGGTCTAAAACCAACGCTTTGTTTTTTAAGGTAGTCCGTCACTTTGAAAAACTTGCTTAAATCTATGTTCTTTCATAACTTACTGATACATTTTAGCATAGAGTATCTAGACCATAATGTATTGAGTTTACATGTTTTTGATAAATAAGAGAAATAGGCCAAAAAAATCTCTTTCCTAAAAGACTTCACATCCTTACTTTGACACCAGCTCTCAAACATAACAAATTCTTTTTCTACTGTGACGAGATTTCATGAGCAGGAGATCTATACTTGCTATTTCTGCTGCTTCGATAATAATCGATGCTGGTAAATCGTCGTCAGAATCCATTGAAAAATTTCTCTAATTTGGTTAAAAAATGCGTGACGGAAAATTAATTTTTGATAGATGCATAAACAATTAGTTGGTTGCTATGGATTCTTTGATAATTTATATGGAGTTATTAAAAATATATACTAACATTTGGTAAATTAGATTATTTTATTTTATTTAATAAATGTTATAAAAAGACAGCAAAATTACAGCAAAATTCAGTTTCTTCAAGTACATAACTATTATAAGCAAAATTATGCATTATTTTATTATTAGATACTAATTTATGTTTCAAATTATTAAGAAGCCTTTATGTTTATTAGAAGCTTACATTATGTTTATTAGAAGCTTACATCCCAAATTCCATCTCAAGCAAACAAAACAACGCATTAGAAACTATATTTTTCCTACTTTTCACGGCCATGTTATTTTATTGTCAATATCTCCAAGAATCGAACAATACATAGAAGCCTAAATGTTATCCTTTATAAAGCATAATTGGGCTTATTTATCCTTTAAGCCGTTCGCTTCCCATTTATCCATTTTCCATTTTCAAATAGGAAATGGCTTAATTCGCCTTATAAATAGCTGATTCGGTCTTTATTGACGATATATCGACAGTGAGCTTGACACGTAAATGTTAGCATTTGTCCTACATCGGGATATACAGGGTGTAAAAAGTAGGATGTTCACGATTGTAATGGGCGATAGTGGAGCTCAAAATAAGTCAAAAATGCCAAAACACATGGAATTAAAAAGACAATCGAAATATGGCTTTTCAAAGTTTAAAAAATTTGGTAATACCGCGCTTGTTCATCACATCGAGTTAAACGATAAACGTTTTTTGCGAGTTTTACATATTTACACTTTTTTTAAAGACATGTTTTGGTTTTTATTTTTAGTTAAAAAATTATTGTACTTACTACAAAATTAGGCTAAATACACAAATTATTATGTTTTAAAACAGCACTTTTTTATTTTGCTTGAAGAATATAAAGTCTCTTATTATAAAAAAACAGCTACATTTTAGTTTAAATAAGTTGCTCAAAATGTCGTCCTGTAGTTTTAAAAGAAGCCTCACATTGATGAGGCTCTATTTAATCGCGACAGTACGCTCAATGTGTTACATGTAAATTACGATTTAAAAATATGTAACAATGTGTTCGAATGAATCCAGTTATATTGCTACTCAGTTTATTTCACTATCGGCATAAAGTCCTAACAAAATAAAACGCCTAATGCCTTAAAACTAACCTGGTTCTCCAAAGTGATTTTTCTTTACTCGATAGGGGTTCGAAGAATTCTTTTCAAGCACAATAGCGAAATTTGTGGTAGGTATTCTAGCTCCTTCACACTTTTAATTGCTTGACACAACACCAAGGCATATTTATGTGGCCTGACGTCCACCTAATTTAAAAATAAAAATAATAATAAACTAATTTAATTTAAAACTTTTTACCACTCAGACCTAAAAATTTACACTGTTTCTCATACCGGATAAGCCAGCCTTACGGCGAATTTTTTAACAATTATATAAATCCATTTTCTTTGGAGTGGCATAGGTTGTTGCTGGTTTAACTTAATTAACCTGTACCATTGTTTTGGCCGGTTTGTTTATACATAACCTGTCACGCTGTGTCAACCATGTGAGCAAGTGCAGTGTTGCCAGATAGCTAGAATACCTACATGGTTGGTAAATAGTTTGTTTAATTAAATCTTATAACTTGAATAAAGACCTTATTATAAAATAACCCTATGCGTCATCCGAGGTATTATCACATCTCCTACGTAGTTAAGCCACCGATTAGGCCCATATAGTTACAAATAAGGGGGTCACATGACCTGTCAAGAATAGGTTTGGCAACGGCTACGTTCTATGTCATAGGCACCCGTGTTGTCTAAGGCCGGATTGGGAGGCCAATACGCGAATGTTGGTTTTTCGGGATCCTGCGTTGTGCGTACCGGTGATGTCATGTTTAATCCAAATTAAATGTTATAACGATATAACCTTTTTAAGTAGTATTTGATCATTTGGGATGATGGATTATTGGGTAACGGATGCAATTTGAGGCTTGAAGTTGTTGGTTTGGCAAGTTTGGTGTACCTGGGTGACCTTACGTCGGCCATCTTGGACAGACGTGGTCGATACTGCCATCGAGTGCGGAATGGGCTAATACCTGTTGGTAGGGCAACGATTTTACCTTAAGAGAGCGAAACGTTAAAGAAAACGAAACGTTAAAGAAAACGAAACGTCCTCTTTAACAAAAAGGCTCTGACCAGAGCAGGTGCTTTTAGCGTGTAGCGCCTTAAAGAGAAATTTGAATTGAAAAATTCTCCCGAAAGGGGATTAACTCTTGTTGGCCTTATGTAAGTGGCTCGTCTAGTTTATGTGAGTTTCCACGAAGACGTGTTGGTTGGATTGCCTGGTTTTTTGTGGAACTGTCTAGCTGCCACGTGGACGGAGAGTACTCCGGATTTTACGCTAATTGGGCTCCTGGGGAGGAGAAGAGCAATTTTGTCTGAAACCCTACCCATCTAAAAGGTAATATATTGTGTTTTAAAGCCTATTTTCTTAGTTTAAGGGTGATTGTTGGTGGTTATAACGCCAGTAAGTAATATATTGTAGTTTAGCAGTCAATCTGCGACATAGGGTGCTATCAATTTTTCATTTTTGTTTATTGCCGTTAATATTTTTTTATGAAATTCGTTTAGAGGCTATTTTATGTACATAAGGGGAATGATTTTAAAAAGGCACATGGCATTTAAGGAGCTAAAGTTAATAAATGTAAAAAAAAGCCTTGCAGTCGCCATTTTGTCGACAAGGCTTTGGGATTTTCATTTTCATTTTTTTGGTACCAAGTTGGTACCCAATGAAGATGCTATTTTATGTACATAAGGGGGATGATATTAAAAAGCCACATGGCATTTGAGGGGCTAAAATTAATAAATGTAAAAAAATGCCTTGAATCGCCATTTTGTCGACTAGGCTTTGGGATTTTCATTTTCATTTTTTTTGGTACCAAGTAGGTACCCAATGTACTAAAAGAGTCTAAGAAGTTGTTCTCTTTTAGGGTTTTTATTTTCCACTTCTGGATTTCTCTTTTTTCCACTACTGGATTTACTTCTATTTCTACCCGAGGGGTACGGGCCATTATGGTTCGTGGGGTCCCACTGGTTGTAAGCTGCGTCACGACGCCCTGGTGATTTGGTCCCAGGCTGCTATGGATTTGTGGCATTAAATGTGTAGATAAGTGTTTTTTTATTATTGGGTGCATACAGGTTCTGCCCTGACTTTAAAATGATATTTTAAATGAACATCTGTTGCCGGAGTTGCAATGCATATGTTATGATTAGTGATGGGCCTGATCGCTTTATGTTAAGAATCGAGTATTCCATTTGAATTATTGCAATGATCGGATTATCATAATTAATGTTAATAATCAAATGATAAAAATTGTTTTAATAATCAAATTATCAGTTAATTTTATTTTGAATTGTCCCATCACGTTTTATTTTGGTTAACTTGCTGCAATAATATTAATTTCCGATTGCAATTAGCAGTGGTTAAACAATTATGGTCATGCTTGTTGCAACATGTTTTCTTTATTCATTTTGAATGCTTAAAATAATCAGTTTACTTATAAATTTCCTCAATTACTTTTACATGAAACTATGTCTGTTTCTTTATTTTGCGGCATTGTCGACTTATTATTAGCTATTCATTTTTAATATTAGTGATACATTAATGATACATATTGGTGTGTAATACTGCGTTCCCGTATACCATGGTACACGCGTACAAGGTCTACCTAATCTGATTTTTTGTTTTCTTTTTATTTTGTAGCTTATTGACATTGAACCTCACTTTGATCCTAAAGTAATATGATATTTTGAAAATTTGTCGTGTTATACACTTAATTGTTTATTTAATACTTTTCTTTTATAAAGCGGTAGCCTAGCTTTCCCATATAAGGCACATCGAAATTTATAATGTAATGGCTGACTTCTACTGACCTGCTAGTGTGATGTACTGAATTTAAAAGGAAAAAAAAAATCTTTTATGCGGTGTCAAAGCCTTGTTTAAATTACACCATCTACCATTATTGGCTTATTTTTATGGGATACTTGCCTTGTATGGTTTAGTCTGGGTTATGTACGCTATACGCCCCATTGTAAATTTTATTTTCATCCTATGGACCAATTTATGAATTAATGTTAATATCGAGTTGTCATATTTTAAAATTCTCATTATAAACCGTTTTTTTTGACATTTACTTACCGTTTGGTCAAGAGCTACCTGTAACTCACCGCCCAATAAATGTGTTTATTGTCTAACAGAAGCAGACTGTGTTTTATTGCCCTATAATACCTCAACCAAACCTATTTATTTAGCTTTTATTATTATTTTTTATCAATTACCCTTAAGAATTCTTGATATCGAGGACCTTCTAGTTTGGGTTTGCGGGTTTAAATTTTTTTATATAGGTACAAACTAGTGGCGCCCTGGTCAAGATTTGACCCACTACCACGCCGACTAGCAGTCGCGAGCATATGTTACGTTGGCCGCATTCTTAAGGGTAGGTAATATTTTTAGGTGGTACTTTAAGAATTCATTTAAATTCTTTAATAGGGTATAAAACGTAACAAATGTACAACTGAGGGCCACGCACAAGGCTTTTGGGTAGCGCTGTGGTCAATTGTTTTTTAAATTTTTAACCGGGGCAAATTTATTAATATTTTTTTCATTTGTAGACTAAAACATTTGTAACATAGTTTATTTTATCAGCAAATGAAACTACTAATAAGCGAATTAAGACAAAAGTTTTTAAAATTTGTAAGAAATAATTGCTTCCAAAATTTGTAACTTTAATATCGTTTGGACAAAAATCCGTAAAGTTTTGACACATATTTTATATAAACCTTTTTTATTTGTTTTGAGCTACTATATCGCCTATTAAAATCGTAAGCATACTTTTTTACCCTGTATATAAAAGATCGTATTATCTATCAAAAATAAATTTAACAAAATCCTTATTAAAAATTATCAGTAGTTGACCATGAATTGACTTGTATATTTTTTTGTCATTTTTGCAATACTCTTGCCTAATTTTTTAAATTCATTTTTTTTATTTTAGAGTTGTGTAAGTATTTTTAAATAGCTTTTGTAAGGCAAGTACTTAAAAATGTTTGCACAAAAACTTATTTCTAGTCGATTTTTGTATACATATTGTTATTAAATACTATCATTTCAAAAAGGTTCATTAACTGTAAAAATAATCTAAATAGGACAACTTAAATATAATTTATTTATTTTATTTTATTCAATACATAAGCAATTTTTCTTTGTTATCCAACATAATTATAATACCATGGCCCAAAACATTTCTAGCACGTTTTATATGCAATAAAAAATATTGTTATTTAGTATAAAACCCAATAAAATTTTTTAGTCTTTTAAAAGGTGTTCAAATAAGCCTTAATTTTCGCTTTTATGAGCTCTACGGCTTATACTTTGCGATGCCCAAAGAATCTTAAAATTTTTTCGCATTATTTTATTTGCCTCTAGTGTGATTTTATAAAGCAGATCTTTAGAGGTATTAATCTTAGATGCCTAAACCATGATACCAGTTTGCTTCCGATTGAAAATTTTGCATCAAATATAACTAAAACTAACTACAAATAATATTTATTTAGGATTTTATGTAGAATTTATTTTTAATGGAGAATAAAATTATGTTTAAAATTATTTTACTCAAAAATTGACTAATTACAGTTCGGCTGCATTTTTAAAAAAGTTTTTTTAGTACGAACTAAATTGATCAACAGTTCATTTACTTCCAATTCTTGCTTATTGTCTTATAATTACAGATAACTAATATTTGCAGAAATGGTAATTTTTGTTTAAGTAAGAGGGTATATTTTATTAAAATAGCGTTACGGAAATAATATTAATAATAATAATAGCAATTACCGGCGACGTTTACGAAGAATTTGGGAATCCGAATTATCTCGGAGTGGTTAAGTGGACGCGAGAAGAACTGCGCGAGCTGGACATCAGCACACGAAAAATTATGCATCTTTACCGTAGCATCCATCCGCGCTCATCAACATCCCGTATTTACCTCCCACGCCACTAGGAAGGTCGTGGCATTTTAAGCTTGCAATGTATGCACGATCGGCTGGTTTTAAGTATTGCTTGTCAAGTTGCCAGAGTAGGTAGGTTTAAAGTCAGTGGGTATAACACCCTTTCACTTCCAATAGTACCGATGCAACTAGTAACAGCACACAAAATAGCTAATCTTGAAGCATCTTTATTCAAGGCAGCTGAGCGAGCAGCGGAGAAATTTGGTCTCAGGTTTGCAATAGATCCAAACGACGGCCAATCACTTATACGACTTAATTAAACCGTAAGAACTTAAAGAACTTAAAGAGCAGAACAGCAGATGCTCTTAGAAGATCACATTAATAAGCCAAAACATGGAGTATTTTACCAAAACATAGAAAGATTCGATCTATCTCAAAGTCTTACGTTTGGGTTTTTAAAATCTGCTGAGCTTAAGTCTAAGACCGAGGGTTTCCTACTAGCATGCCAGGATGGGGTGATAAACACGTTGGTATACCGAAGTCAGTTTTTTTAACATTCCTGATACTACTTGTCGAGCCTATCGAAAGCAACCTGAAATACTTATGCACTTATTGTCAGCTTGTCCAGTGCATGTTGTCAGTGCTTACATCCACCGACATAACGATGCGCTTCACCTTAGATATTATTACGGCATCGATGAAACAGCAATTCTGCCATTTTCTTTTGGCGATATCGAGGCAGAGCTAGAAAATGACAACTGTCGCATATATTTGCATTATGTTTTCCCAACTACGCATCAAATTCGCGCCAATAAACCTTATATTGTTCTCCTTAATAAAAGAAATATTTCTATGTATGTGATTGAGTTCTCCGCGCCAGCGATAACGAAATTGATATAAAGGAACGGGAGAAACAAGCCAAATATCAGGATACTGGTCATAAAACTGCAGAAATCTGTTGTCCTTGGGTCCCTTCGTTTACTGAGGCAAATGAATTTGGCCCAAGATCACTGACTAAGCGGACGCGAGGAGTGGTCTTCGATCCTGATGGCCTTTCGCATGACTTCTTATGAGGTCGGATCTTTGTAAATAATAATAATAACAATAATGCTTGTTTAAAAAATTATTTTATTTTTCTTGGGTTATCTTAGTGAAAAAAATATTTGGCTATTTTCCAGAATACAAAAAATGATATATATTTATTTGAAATTCTAAATAAATCTAATTTTTTTGGTAAAATGTGAAGGGAAAGCCCACCCTTGTGACAATGTTACTAAAAACATACAAATATTTGTATTCTTTAAAATTTAGTACAATAAGAGGATTTTATAAGTTTATCATTTAAAAATATGTCATTGAGTACATATTATTTTAATGTTAGGATATTAGTTTTAGTTATATTAAAAGAAAGCAAGTGGTAGTTACACCATATTTTGATTTTTAAAATATAATTACATTATATTATAAAGAACTTGTATTTTTGTTATTTTATAAAAAAGCATTGTTAATTTTTCTTTTATATCAAGTAATGCCAAATTATTTATATATAATAAGAATAGTAAAGATCCATAAACAGAACCATTATCTATTTTCCTAAAGTAGTTTACTTCGCGAATTTAATGCTTAATGTGCAAATAAACGTCGAGCTTTATTGCTGAACCTAATTATTTTGTTAAATAATTAAGTTAACTTGCTTAATTGTTGTTTAAATCAGGATTATAGGGCAAGTGTAAGCTGCCGAAGAACATCCAGGTAATTTCAAATTTTAGCGTCTTCGTGTATAAAGTCACTTACTTATTCATTTCAGCCCTAGTTAAAGTTTCCAAATAAACTTTCTACTGTGGTAGATAGAAATATAATCCCCAAGAATTAAAGCAAGGTATAAGCAGAAAGATTTAAAAAACATATGCCATCGCTTATTAAAAGAGTTCTTGGCCAAAAATAAGTAGTCGAGGCAATGAAGCACTAAAAAGGACAAAAGGTCGGAATTTTTTGCACTAAGACGGATCGAAATGCGGTTTTTTGCTTTCGCTTCCAAAAATTTTTTGTAAAAAATATACCTACTTTGTGACTTATACAAACCGCAAATTGCATTGCTGCAGCCAAAAATGCATTCAAAAATGCATTTTTTTTAAACGGCTTTTGGAAGATTTAATAACTTTGTAAATATGAGTCAAAACTGGCCCAAATTGGATTCTCGGGGTATTTCGAGGACGCTGATCATGATAATGATGTTTAAATTGACCCATAGCCGACCTGGATCTCAGAAATGCCGATGAACGTCATCTCCGTGGGACTTTCCCAAAATTTACGCGGGAAAGGAGAGAAACTCGACCCCCGGGGTTGTTTTGAGTCGCTGAATTCTAATATGACATTTGCGAGCACTCCCCGGACACCTGGTGGGCCGGAACCTGGACGCGGACTTCATCTCCGAGGGTTTTTCTTACACAATCGAAAAAGACGAACCAAAAATCGTTATGGGGGGTTTTTTAAGGTGCTGAATCTGAATTTTACGGCGTCGGAAACGACCAGGGGGTCCTTTTTGACGTGAAACTTGGATTAAGCACCCAAAAAAACGCCCCTACAATGATTTTCGGGCTGACGTCCACGTCCAGGTTCCGCAGCACCAGGTGTCTGCGGGATGTTCGCCCATGCGACATTTGAATTAAGCGACCCAAAAACCCCCTGGGCGTTAAGTTTCTTCCTTTCGAGTAAATTTTGGGAGAATCCCTGGGAGATGACGTCATATCGTGATCAGCGACCTCGAAAACCTCCTAGAACCCAATTTGGGCCAATCTAACTTATATGTACAACATTTTTAAATTTTCCAAAAGCCGTCTCAAAAAAATTAATTTTTCTAATACATTTTTGACTGCAGCAATGCAATTTGCGGTTTTTATAAGTCACAAAGTAGATACTTTTTTTTACAAAAAAGTTTTGGAAACGAATGCCAAAAACCGCGTTCCGATCCGTCTTAGTGCAAAAAAATTCCAAGGTTGAGTGCTTCATTGCCTCGACTAAAGACTAAGCTTCAAAACGAGTCCACTTTTAGATTTTTTTTATCTTTGGGTAGTCCACGAAGGCTGAGGCCTAAGTACTAACGTACCGTGGGTGTCGTAAGTGTGGCGAGAGAGAGTTTGTTTAAAAGAAACTTAATAGTCCACAGTACAGGCCCCCTGGCAAGTTGATTACCACATACTTTATAATTCGTGAGGAACTTCGTTTCGACGAGTCTACCACACTTTTCCTCTTCGATTTTTCTCGATTCCTCCGCTTTTCCGCTCGAAAAAGCCCTATATTATGGCGATTTCCCAAAGTTTTAAAAAGTCACAACCACACCTTTTTTTAGCTAAAGTTACTGGAAATTTTGTTGAAAATGTGAATTTAAACTTGCCCGACAAAAATTTGTCCGACTTTTTCATGTCTACCGCTTGAAACATGCCCAAATGACAGGGTATTGAAAACCGATCAGCACACAGGTAATTTTTGGTAAAATTAATTGTAAGTAAATAATTTATAAAATGCCATTTTATGTTTGTCCGACAAATTTCAAGCCGCATTTTTTCAGTCCGACAGCTGGAAATTGGAATTTTGACGGGGTATAAAAAATCGTTGACCACAAACCTAATTTTGACTTTTTTTCTTTTAAATTTATTGTAGAAAAGAGTAATACACCTGTCCGACAGTTTAGTGTCCGCCTTTACCTTCAAAAATAATGAAAACTACATAAACATAATTTTTGCAGTGTTCCGTAACACCTCGTATTAAAACACGGACCCTAGATTAACACCTTTTCATTGGAAATCAGGTTCACAAAAGTTTCTATGATAACAACAATGCAACGAACACTGTAACTGTCTCGGGTTAAGTACAGGGTAGGTCAAAAAATATAAAAATTGTACAGGAGTAAAGTACCCTTATTTAAAAAAAAATCAGCAAAAGCCAATACCAAAACATGGCCTCCTAAGATTTTTTTTGTTTTTTTTAAAAACCTTTAAAATTTTTCGATTTTTTTTTATTTACCTTAAACACTCTCATAATTTATTTTAAATCAAATTAATTTCGCAGAATTTTGTATAAAATAAAGCATATTTGTAACATTAACAAAGATTTTTAATTTTTTAAGGAATCATAAACATCATGTGTGTTGCAACGTTATTAAACACAACTTTAAAATTTTACAAAAATTCTTTTTAAAAAGGTAAAACATAAGTAATGATAAAATGCATATTTAAAAACGCTCTTTTAAACTGCAAAAATTTTATTTTATATATTTATTAAAAAACTGTACAAATTAAAAGACATCATTAAAAAACATACTAAAATTATCGCGGATACTCATGAAAAAAAAACAAATGAGGGTTAAAAGTAAACATTATGATGGTTTGGTGACAATAATTTTTCTTTTTTGAATAATTATTCTTTGCTTATTAAGTTTATTTGATTTCAAATGCATCCTCCAAGACAGTTATTGCTAGCTGAGAAGGCCGAATTAGTTTTAATCTGTAAAGATAACTATAAATCAGTACGTAAAGCAGCGGATATTATCAAAGATAATACTACTACGGATAAGATAAACCATTCAATGCTATATTTTTGATACCTCTAATGGACTTTGGCTAACGCGAGCCGATGTCCATCGAGAGATTTTCGCGCTATGCCTTTCAATCCTTGAACGAAAATTAAGCAGTATTGCCGGCAGGCTTTTACTATTGGCGTGATGAAACGCGACTAGAAAATACACAACCCGTTTAGCCGTCCGCTTTCGCTACTTCGTATTCCGAATAAGGTACAAGCGTCAGACATTGGCAACGGTGCACATGGTTTCGTACCTCGTTTCGCTGGGGCAGGGGTTACCGACTTAATTTTATTCGCATTTACGGAAGCATTGATATCTCTGAACTGATTCAGAGCGCCCCATTTAAATGAACCAACGATTTTTTTATCTTGTTTTTTCTGTCGGACTAACGATTTGCGGATATATTTTTGTCGGACAATATATTTTTTTCTTTAAAAAATACTTTTCTTTTGTGTGTTATTTTTGTCCGACTTGTGGTAAACGATTTTTTATTCCCAGTCAAAATTCCAATTTCTAGCTGTCGGACTGAAAAAATGCGGCTTGAAATTTGTCGGACAACCATAGGATATTATTTTATAAATCATTTACAATTAATTTTACCAAAAATTACCTATGTGGTGATCTGTTTTTAATACCCTGTCATTT
Organism: Listronotus oregonensis; assembly: GCA_019359885.1. Classification (NCBI taxonomy): domain Eukaryota; kingdom Metazoa; phylum Arthropoda; class Insecta; order Coleoptera; family Curculionidae; genus Listronotus; species Listronotus oregonensis. Next base: position 39,726 of record JAHBCN010001052.1, read on the forward strand.
GGGCATGTTTCGAGCGGTAGACATGAATGAGTCGGACAAATTTTTGTCGGATAAGTTTAAATTCGCATTTTTAACAAAATTTTCAGTAACTTAAGCTAAAAAAAAGTTGCGGTCGTGACTTTTTAGAACCTTGGGAAATCACCATAATATAGGGCTTTTTCGAGCGGAAAAGCGGAGGAATCGAGAAAAGTCGCAGAGGAAAAGTGTGGTAGACTCGTCGAAACGAAGTTTCTCACGAATTATAAAGTATGTGGTAATCAACTTGCCAGGGGGCCTGTACTGTGGACTAAAATATTTGGACACTGGAAGGAAAAGAATCATTTTTTGAAGATATAAGGCGTAACAGAAAATGTTTCATATTTGGGAGTTTTTTTAAATTTTCTAATCGGTTGTTCAATTTGAGTGAAACTTGCTACAGCATGGATTGAAGTATATCTTTTAATGATAAATTTTTGTTTCTATTATGGAGCGCGTGGTGTAGCATCGGACAATTTTATAATTTTTTTTTACAATAATTTCGTTATAATTGTTTTAATATAAGCGTTATTGATAATTTGTTACATAATACTTATTTTCTGCTTAGTTTTAGATAACAGCCTTCTGGAAATAAATCGATATACTAACCGACTTTTAAAGTATTCTTTTTAAACATGTGCGGTACGAAAAGAATAATATTTAAAAGTCTAATTTTTCCAAAAAAGTCAATAAAAGAAAGAATTTATCAAGGTACCGTGCAATTCATTATAAATAGACCCCCAGGTTTAAACATTTTTTTTATTTTAGAATTTTTAAGTCAAACATTTATTAAATGAAAAAGCATAAAGTTTTTTATGACCCGAAATTTTTTTTCGTGGTGTCAACTACCAACGAGTAGGCTCAATAAAAATTAAGGCAGTTAAACAATTAATTTTGAAGATATTTGGTCTCAGAAATTAAAAAAAAAAAAATTAGTGGCATCTTGTAAATAAATATAAAAATCAGTTACCTGTCAATCTGTCTAGGTAAATTTTACTTTTGACATACTGTTGCTAATAGTTGTCAAAAATGAAACGAATAGGTTATCAGTCAATATTGGTCAAAATGGTTTATTCAGACGAAGAAAAACGCGATATTGTCTTATGCTACGTCAGAAATAATCAACGAGAGGCTCTTGCGCGCAGAAAATATCGGCAGCTTTATCCTGCAGACTTGTGCTATTAAAATCTACAATAAATAGAATATTTTGTAACCTTGAAAAAATGTCATCAAAAAGTTAACGAGATTGCAGAATATCCCTGTATTTTTCACCTGTGCATATTATGTGAAAAATATAAATTTTGCTAAATTTTTGGTACGGGATATCTTGAAAACTAATCGTTCAACTACCTTAATTTTTCTTTAGCCTTAGAAAAATTTCCAAACTATAACAAAAAATATAGACGGAAACTAGTCATCCTATTTAAACAAATTGACGACTTTGCAATTACTTGTTGTTAGTTGACACCTTGAAGAAAAAATTTCAGGTCATAAAATACTTTTAGCTTTTCCATTTAATGAAATTTTGGTTTAAAAAATCTAAAATTAAAAAAAAAAAGCCAAAACCCGAGGGTCCACTTAAAGAGGATTGCACTATACTCAAGGAAGCGGTGGACCTCTTTGTAGAAATCACTATTTCTTGAAATTCTACTGTTACTTTTTTAGTTTTAGGCAAGTTCAAAATTTAAATGTGTGGGAAGCCGTTAAGTATATTGATTTAATTTAAGAGTAGGTATCTCTTTTATGCATATCCAACCGGAAAATAAATACGATAAATTATATTATCAAATATTATGAAAAGTTATGACAAGATAATTGTAAAAACATAGTAAAATGGTCCTAAAATAAGTCTTTTTTGGAACTATGTACATATAACATTTTTGTCTTATTCTGATTGGATAATTAAATTGAAAATTATTTCAATAAAACAAACCTGTCCATGTATGTGGGGCAATTAAGATGTGTGGGAATAAAGGACGGGACACGATAGAGCCTGTGTAATGGTGACAATGTATTAAGTATCTTATAAATTTAAAATTTGCATAAAACGTGATAAAAATAAGTGAAAAGTAGCTATCGACAAGAAACTTTTATACGGGCCTAATATTTATATAACAATAGCACTGTAAATACACAAATTGGTTATGAACATCCCTCAATAGACAAAAAATTAAGTCTAACTAAAAATAAAAAATATACATTTCTTATCTAAATTAAACTAAGTTTTTAAGTAATATTATCAATAAATGCTTTTGAACATCAATGATGAAATAATAATCTATGCACGGCAGGCACGCAGTAATATTTTAGGCATTATCAAAGATAATACTACTACGGATAAGATGAACCATTCAATGCTATATTTTTGATACCCCTAATGGACTTTGGCTAACGCGAGCCGATGTCCATCGAGAGATTTTCGCGCTATCCTCGAACGAAAGTTAAATAGTGTTGCCGGAAGGCCTTTACTATTGGCGTGATAAAACGCGACTAGAAAATGCACAATCCATTTAGCCGCCCGCTTTCGCTACTTCATGTTCCGAATAAGGTACAAGCGACAGACATTGACAATGTCGCACATGGTTTCGTACCTCGATTCGCTGGGGCAGGGGTTACCGACTTAATGTTATTCGCATTTACGGAAGCATTGATATCTCCGAACTGATTCAAAACGCCCCATTTAAATGAACCATCTATTCGTAGTAGTATAATCTTTGGCATTATTCTCGAAAGTAACCTTACAAATGATAAACGTATCAAATCTATAGCCACATCATTCATAATTCTATTTTATTTAAAGATGCCTTATTTACGATTCCACTCTTGCCATAAAATTTTCTTAACCCCAGATAACATTTCTATACCCTTATTATACCCAATGCAAATGCTTTTAAGGAAAAAATGCATGACAAGCATATTCAATTTTTACATTCATCATAAACGTAAAATGTTCACAGAATATATTATGATCCACCCTCGTCCTGTCATTCCAAAGTAATATTAATGTGCTAAATTATATTTTATTCAATTACAGAGGAATGTACTTGTAACGTTTCTTTTTGACCGTTACAATATAATATAATCAGTTATAACTCAATGCTTCACAATGTTTGTAATTTTTTAATCTTAAGTACGTTAGTAGTCTTTTAGGATTTATTAATATCTAATGGTTTAAATAGTTTCCATTAAAAAGGCTTGGCATATAGCTATTTTGTTAATTACACGCCAAGTTCTTCCAGGACACACTTTAAATTTTTAATTAAAAATTTTAGCCACTCTACGAATAGACTGGGCCAAGAAGGGTGGTTGTTTTAATGTTCGCCCACTTGTCGGTAAATACTTAACTTGGTTTGTTGAAGAAAACACAGGCATTTAGGTAACAACAAAATGTAATTCTCTGATGTATACAATCTTAACTTAAATCTATAGGTTAAAGTATCATTCATACTTCATAAATTCACACTGAATAACTTAACGTATACTAGTTTAAAAACATTTGCCTCTATTTGAATGAGTATTAATTAAAACATAAAATTAAATTTTAATAACATTTTTTTTATCTTGGGACAGTCCACAAAGGCTAACGCCTAAGTACTAACGTACCGTGGGTGTCTTAAGTGTGTTGAGAGGAAGTTTGTTCACACGGGACTTAAATATTTGGAGGCGGGCAGCAGGTTTCATAGTCTTGACACTCTAGGGATGAAGGAATAAAGAAAGCGGGAAGTTCGAGGCCTCTCTAACTGAACTGTAAAAGGATGCATAAAAGTTGCACTACGTGTTGCTCTGTTGGGAGCTGCCAGAAAAGGAATTATACTGGCCAAGTCCTCTAAGCAGAAGCTGCGAAAATACCTATAGAAGAGCGATAGATCCCCTACAGCTCGACGGTGGGCAAAAAGAGGAAACCTTTCTGTAAGCGTGGAATCAGTCAGGTCTGAGTTGGGATACATACAGAGTATGCAGATTGGAATAAGAAAAAACTTTCTGGCTCCAACAAGGAATTCAAGCTTTTTTAAAGCTGTCGAGGCTATGGATGTAATGTGTTTGTGCCAGTTGAGGTTATTCTCAAAATCAAAACCGATAAGATTAAACGACTCTTTGTTCTGCAGAACTTGGCCGCTCATATATGGCGAACAAGCATTAGCAGACTTTTTCGCGACAACAAAGATGACTGTATTTTCGAGGCATTAAACTGAACAAGATTTTTAGCGCCCCAATCCAAGATAAGTTTGAGGTCTTGTGAAAATGTGCATTGACCTGCGCTTGTTTTCCCAATCAGAATCACATGTTGGCTTAAGAAATTTAATACTAGAGTGGAGGGTACTCTCGTCTATGAATGGGATTGATTGTGGAAGACAGAAGATCGTTAATGTGTAGAAGAAACAGCGTGGGTGTCAGCACTGAGCTCTGGGGCACCCAAGCGTTAATTTGGTAGAAGCTGGAAGAATGACCATCTACAGTAACTGATATACGTCGATTAGAAAGAAGACTGGAGAGCCAAGAGCAAAGCTTAGGTGGAGGACCGAAGAAGGAAGTTTGTTAAGAAGCCCATCATGCCAGACCTGATCGAAAGCTTTGGATATGTTAAGAGCAACGATCTGGGATTCACCAAAAAACTAAAGGGACTTGTTCCAGTGACGGAATCCATACTGTCTATCATGTAAGATCTTGTGTTTTTCCAGATACTTTAAGATTTGGGAATTAATGAATTTTCTATTACTTTGCAAACAACAGAAAGAAGAGATATAGGTCCATAGTTAGAAGGGGAGTTTTGCATTCTTTTTTGGGGACAGGTTGTACACGTGCAGATTTCCAACGCTCCGGAAATATGCCCGTGTCGTAAGAGATTCGAAAGGGGCGAGTTAGGATGGGTGCAAGTTCAAGAGCACAGTTTTTTAAGACGATTGATGGTATACCATCCAGCCCAGACAATTTTTTAATATTAAGAGAAAAAAAATAGGCTGGATCTGTTTGACTTTAAAAATGATATCGGACATTTTGTGAGAAACAGGGGCAACTGTTGGGGGAGAGGAAGATTAATAGGAGGATAAAGAGTAGAATTGGCAGCAAATTGTTTGGCAAAAAATTCGGCTTTTTCTTTAGAGGTAGAAACAATTTCATCTTCAGAGATTAGGGGTGAAAAAGAATTTGTGCAAAAGTTTTGACTAATATTTTTGGCAAAGGACCAGTAAACTTTACTCTCATTTGAGCAAGAAAGAACTTTATGTTTCATATCCGATTGTTGAAATGGTCTTTTGCTTCTGAGATGGTCCGATTATATTGATTTCTTGCTTCGATGCTAGCCTGTCGATTTTTGGGAGTAGGGTTTTGGAAAAACTTATTGTGGGCTTGAATTTTTAAAAGGCGGCTTATGATTTGAAGTTATGGGGTTCTTTTTAGTGTTGGTAATATAGATCTTAATGCTTAATTGAATTGTTTCGGCTAATTTTTTTATATATTTCGGAAGGATCGTGAGTAGAAAAGCAGGTAGGATCCCAAGGGTAGCTGGCACGGAAATCTTCAGACCATCCCAGTCGGCCGAGTTGTAGTGCCAGAGGATTCGTGGCGGCATGCGTTCAGTTGCCTCAGAATGTGTGGAGTATGATACGGTGACCAAACCATGGTCGAAGCGACCAAGGAGAGCAGTTACTGATGCTTGGTAGAGTTCGGAGGTGGAAGTAAGAAAGAGATCAAGGGGGTTAGAATTATGAGTGGGAACTCTAGGAAAGCAGGTAGGTTTCATAATTAAATTGGTTAGAGAGTTGCTGATTGCGTAACCTTCGGCTGCTCTGCCAGTCCTTATTATGAACATTAAAATCCCCGAGGACCGGTATATACAGCAGATGAATTTGGTAGAAAATCTGAAAGTAAGTTTAAGCCAAAGAATATTAAGCCTACCGATGGGTGATTAGAAACCCTAGCACAAGCCAGGTCGTTGCGAACGTAAGCACAAACGCTGCCAGGGGTCAAAAAGATGAAATGAGTTTATAACCATTTTTAGCAGGTAGAAAAATAATGCAATAAATAGGGTTAAGGTGGCCTTCATTTTTGTTTAGGATCGGATTGGAAAAGGCTATTTTTATTTTTAGTAAATATTACTTGTTGCAATGGGAATAATAACAGACTATTTTAGCCACACAATCAATAAAATATGGTGCTAGAAAAGACCTAGCCAGGAGAAAAAACCATGTAGAAATTAGGATTAAGAAATAGAAAATACTAATGCTATATTCATTATATAAAAACTTAACAATTTCAGTTTAGACAAATAGATGGCGTGTCCTACAAAGTATGGTTGCATACCGTCGTATAAGTAATTGTTTAATTAAAATTGGTTAAAGTATTTTTTTAAATAAATGACATTTATAATTGTATATTCCTATATTTGTAACAAATAAGGTGTTTAAATTTAGGCAATAATTTATTGTAAATTATAAAATTACTGTTTTCGTTAAAGTTATAATTTATACTGTATTTTTTTAGGATTTACTTCTAAGACCGTATCAATAGGGTGATAACTTCAGTTAAAACTTTGACAGTTAATATTAATTTATTCTTTATGATTGTATTTAAAATAAATAATAATTTAGTAATAGTTGAAGTGTTTGGACAAAAACTTGACTTGCGTAATATTTTCGTCATATCCGTTCTCCTTCTGGTAACCAAGGTTATATGAGCGACAAAATCCTTGTTTTAAGGTCATTTTTAGAAACACAGGATAAACTAATTTGATAGATTAAAAGAAAAAAGTGAATCTGTGATCTTTTAGTTTAAGATAAGTAATCTATTGCAGATAATAATCAAATATGTTTTAAGATTAACTAAATTTTTAAATTTCATGAAACGTTTTTATCATTTAATAAAGTTTCATTTTTTAACAAATTAAATACATTTTTTATAAGTAGTTTTGGGCATATGTTATAACGGATTCTTTTTTTACATTACACCTGGATTATGTTTGTTTTTTCTTTTTTCAAAAAATTGGATTTGGATCTAATTCTAGTTAATGTAAAAAGTGTTGTAGGACTTTTATTATAAGTAAAGCATCGTGTATAAGAACTTAGAACTATATATTTTGGGCCAGTTTAGGAAAAAGCTTACAGAAAATTCTACCTTTTTGTCTTTTTATCGTTTACATACTTAGAAAAGCACATAAAAATATATGCATTACATAAATATTTTTTAATTATTGTAAAAAATGACTTCCTTGGAAAAAAGTATAAAATGAAAAATAATAAAAACTGAAAAACATTTATTTATGACAATTAAAAAATCTAAGGTTCCAAGAAAATTTTTGTATCCATAAATATAAAAACTTGTCTTTTACCTAAATTGTAAATAATTAGTATTTTTTACAGTACATTCAATATGCTACTGGAAATTAAATATAATAAAACATATTAAATTTCATTGTCTTCAATCCAGCAATATAGGTATTCGGCATTTGGATTTCTTGCGAAATTTTGCTGACATTTCGACAAAATCACACTCTGCATAACACCAAATATGCTCAAGATTTCAATATAACCAACAATTGATTTAAGATAAAATACAATTTTATGGTTCTATTTTATATTACTTCTTTAAAGGACAAAATAAAAAACATAAATTTTATTATGAGCTAAATGAAAGTTACTAATTTTAATAAATTTAAATATTTAGTCAGTGTAATTTTACAGATCTTTAAAATAATGTTCAAAAAGTGGCCGCAAAATAGAAAAATGTAATAGTCAGTGTACCTAACCAAGTAACAAAAATTTTTACAAGGATACCCTGCAGTTAAACCTTGATACTAAAGGCAAATATCTGCAGAAAATAAATGGTTGAAATTATGTATTTTGCCTACATAGTCAAATGATATGGCACACATAACATGGGATTTTGGCTCTTGAACGATTTTTTTTTTAAATTTAAGTATATTGTTTTTTTAGATCAAAAGAGACATCTTTTAAAGGAGACATTTTTGTTCAGTCCTATAAAGTAGCCTAAAAAAATCACTGAAAAGTTGAAGCTTAACTGTTTATTAATTCCCATTTAGCGAAATAATATTTAATATTTTTGGTTTTGTTTTCTTGACCGTTTGCAATATTAAACTTTATTACTTGTTTTTTGGGGTTTTTCGGTCATTTTTTAAATAAAAATCAATGTTTAATTGACGTTTCGGTTTATTTAGTTAAACCATCATCAGAATATCTAAAAATATTTTTCTATTATTGTATTTAATTAACATGATGAATTTTGAGAAAAGTATGATTGTATATAATTTGTAAAGTAAACACTTACCAACTATATTGTAAAAATTACAAGCACTAGATAACATTCTACTACATTTTTGTTCGGTGGTTGATATAATACTGAAATTTTTATCTTTTTAAAAACTATGAACCAAACATTGGCATTACCTAGGTTAATTTATACAGAATTGTTTTATTGGGGTGCAAAAATCTGGGTTTTTCCTTTTATTATTTCTATTGCAACAATAAATTGTTGTAAATGGAGCTTAGAGCCTCCGTGTCTGTTCTGAAATTTACGGTATTGTGTGTTTTTTTAATGTGAATCATTTCTTTAATGTTTCTTTTTTTATTATTACTTTCAAATTCCAAAATATTAACATTGTCAAAGTCAAAATTATGCAAGTTATCAAGTGCATGATTTGACAGGGCTGTGTGGTTACTGTTAGGATATCTTATGCTTTTTGATGTTCTTTAACTCTGTTTTTTAAGTATTGTCTTGTTTGGCCAATATATGTTTTTGTGCAATCACGGCAGTCGATTTTGTATATTAAATTTGTTTGATTAGGGTTTTCGATTGTAGGTTTAAGTTTTGTAAATAAATTTTTAGAATTGTTGTTAGGTTTTTCTGCAATTTGTATTTTGTAAGGTTTAAGAACATGTTTAATTTTTTGTGTTATATCAGGGACGTATGGAAGGGAAATATATTTTTTATTTTCAGATGTATTTTCACTGTCTTTGTTAGAATTGTAAATTTTATTTATTCGTGCTTTAATGATCGGTTCAGTAAATTTAGTTGGATAGTTATTATTTTTTAGGATTTCCCGAACTTTTTCAAATTGTTTGGTCTATGATTTCCACTGGATAACTTTACAGCTCTGTCAACCAATGAACTTACTACACTTCCTTTATACTTAATTGGACATTTTGAATTAAAATTTAAATATCTACCAGACCATACCTGTTTTGTAAACCAATTTGTTTTTATTTTTCCATCATCTTGGTAATGTATAGTAAGATCTAGAAAATTTATTGATTTATTGATTTCTGTTTCATGTGTGAACTGTATTTTAGGATGAAAAGAGTTAAATTTATTTAATGTATATTGAAGTTTATTTTGTGGAATACAAAGAATGCAATCATCAACAAAACGTTTGAAGAAGTGTGGCTTATAATTTAGGGATTTAATGATGTTTGTTTCCAAATTCTCCATTACAAGATTTGCAATGGTGGCCGAAATTGGGGAGCCCATTGCGACGCCATATATTTGTGAATAAAATTTTTTTTGATATTGAAAAAATGTTGATGACAAACATAGTTTTGTTGCTTCAATGAATTCATTTTTTGGTATTGTTGTGTTATTTTTATTTCATCCCATTTTTTTTTAATGGTGTTAATTGCTAGGTCTATGGGAATATTTGTGTATAAAGATACTACGTCAAAAGAAACCAGTATATGACTTTCAGGTATTGTCTGATTTTTTATAAAATTATGAAAATCCCAGGAATCTTTTATGTGATATTGAGTTTTTCCGAGAATGTGTGCAAGTATGTCTGATAGATACTTAGAAAGATTATAGGTAGCTGAGCCGACGGTACTAACAATTGGTCGTAAGGGTATATTATTTTTGTGTAATTTAGGTAATCCATATATATATGGAGGGTGGCCATTATGAGAGATTAGTTTATTTTTTATTGTTTTTTCTATATATTTCTTTTTGTTAATGTTAATATTTTGGAATTTGAAAGTAATAATAAAAAAAGGAACATTAAAGAAATGATTCACATTAAGAAAACACACAATACCGTAAATTTCAGAACAGACACGGAGGGTCTAAGCCCCATTTACAACAATTTATTGTTGCAATAGAAATAATAAAAGGAAAAACCCAGATTTTTGCACCCCAATAAAACAATTCTGTATAAATTAACCTAGGTAATGCCAATGTTTTGTTCATAGTTTTTAAAAAGATAAAAATTTCAGTATTATATCAACCACCGAACAAAAATGTAGTAGAATGTTATCTAGTGCTTGTAATTTTTACAATATAGTTGGTAAGTGTTTACTTTACAAATTATATACAATCATACTTTTCTCAAAATTCATCATGTTAATTAAATACAATAATAGAAAAATATTTTTAGATATTCTGATGATGGTTTAACTAAATAAACCGAAACGTCAATTAAACATTGATTTTTATTTAAAAAATGACCGAAAAACCCCAAAAAACAAGTAATAAAGTTTAATATTTAATATATTTGTTTAGAGTTAAAATAATTTGATTTAATATTTATCACTTACAAGGTGGTCCGGTATCAAACAAATAATAGGGATTATGCCAATTAAAATGTTAATATCGTAATATACTTGTATATTTTCAGAATTTAAATATTTCTAACGCTTAAAATATCTTGGTTTATTGTCCCTAATAAATAGGAATATTTAGAATTAAAGATTTTTTTTTGGTTTGTTCCCACAAGATATTTTGTGACATATAAAGAGATACACAGTTTTAAAATCTGCACATTTTTTCGACACTTTTTTAGCAGGTGGTTTCATTTACCATGTCTCCTGTATTCACCTATATTTTTAGGAAAAGTACTTTTAAAATGGTTTGCCGCTCAAAAAAATTGTTGGTGTAAAATAACTTATTTATAATTTAATATTGTTCATCAATTTATATGATTATTATCTTAAAAATTTCAAAACGCAAAATTAGCTCGCATTTTTGTATTAAAGCACCCTGTATGTTTTAAATAAGAAGAAAGGAAACTTCCCTGTTTCAACTTGTCAGTGATTTTTTTGGGCCACCCTGCATGCCTACACTACTAAAGAATGTCTTATTTAAAAGATGGTCCTATTGATCCAAAGAATAACATACTCAAATTTTTAAAAAATTGCTTAAGAGCCAAAATCCCATGTTATATGTGCCATATCATTTCGTCGTTGAAAATCCGTAAAGGCGTATCTCGTTTTTTATAACTTTACAGTAGAGCAATTAATACAAAAGTGGTAACCTTAAAAGCAGTATTGGTAAAAAACTATTAGACATAAATTATCCTTTTTTTCACAGTTATCTTTATCAATAATTGAAGAACGCTATAGGCAATTGAAATTGTTGTTGATTTAATTTTTATTGTTATTATTTACCATTTGTTCAAGATACGCCTGTATGTGTTGCTAATAATAAATTATATCCTCTAAAATAATAAGATACGCCCTTTTAAATAAAGATGTATATACTCCCAAATTCAAACTTAGGTACAAAATAATTAACAAAAAGTTATTAAAAAAATTATATTTTTTTTCTAAACTAGGAAACAGCATGGAAAGGGGTTAATGAAAATATTTTAATATTTTCAACAACCTTTTCCAAACCAAATTTAAAGTGGTAATAACACTAAAACCTAAGAAGCAATAAAATAATATTATGCTTACGATGAGCCAAAATACCAAAAAATAACAATAGAAAAATAATATAGTATGAGTTTAAAAAATAGAAATTTAAAAAACATTTTTTACCTTATTGGTGTATAAGTATTATCTAAACAACAAAAATCCTATAGTTTGGTAACAAAAAGAAACAACAAAATGGACAAAATCAGCTTTTTTTGAGTTGAAACAAAAAATACCCTTACCCTTAAAAAAGCTAAAAAAAATTAAAATTATTTAGTCAAAAAAAAACGGCAGGAGATTTATAGAAGTGGACCTGTTCAGGTAGCTTTATCACTGGCGTGTTTCCTGGGTAGAGAGCCTTCAAATTATTATACTTTGCCAGTGATATTGGGCAAGGCCCTTTATTTAACTTATTGGGCTGTTTTTTCAATAAACGGGCACTTTGACACTTTAAGGACAGTGATCGATAGTTTTGAACCAAGTGGCTCGTTTTAAAAAATATTTTATGCAAATAGTTCTTCTTGACCTTAATTTTACTATGTCCGTTCATTTAAATGTTTTTTCCTCACCGCCGATTCGTATGGAGCGAACTCTAAGGTTATCACTAAAAGTTTTGAAGTCCAAGAAATCATTAAAACCCAAGGGGTATACTTTATGGAGTTTCGTTTGTCTTACAAGTCGAAATACTGGTATAAGTTGAAATGGCACACACAACTTATCAGCCGAAATGGCACTATGAGCTAAGTCTCCTTCACTTTGTCAATGATTAGTGGTGAACAAGCGAAGGCTTGTTTCTTGTACGTGCTACAATTGCATGATCAGGTACAGAAGAGCTTTAAGATAGAATTTCGGTTCTGTCCTCCACAAATGCGAATAAGTCAGCAGAACATACTTTTTTTCGTCATATTTTTGCAGCGTTCCCATCCACTATCAAACTTGTCCTACATAAGACCATAGCAATCTCGAAAACCTATATTAATTGTAGAAAATAGCACCGTCGTTTAAGAAAGGCAAGTAAATTACCTGTCGAAGGTCAAAACACAAACAAAGCAAGTTGGGATTATTTTGAGCTACAATCTTGGAAGATTTTTTAATATCACGCACAGCGTTTTTGAATTTTGCATGCTCCGTCAAAAAACACTCGCGTACAGACAGGAACTGACATGCAAAATGTGAGATACGCCTTTAATAGTACCAATAATGTTCTTGTTTGAGTTGTTAAAAAGAGGCGTAAGTCGAGATACGCCTATAGGTTAAAATATTTTTTCTTCATATTTGAGATAGGGCTAAATTATATGGTTCCATATTAGCTAAACGGTTCCAGATTGAGTCACGCAGCTTCACCCTAACAAGGAGGACATATATATTTGTTTATTGGCGCATCTAACTCATTATTGCCAATTTTTGAGATACGCCTTTACGTTTTAACAACGGCGATTTGAAATATTAAAAAGCTTAAGGGTTTAGCTTGCAAGTCACGTACAAAAAATGTCCAAAAACGTGTATTTAAAAACAATAATCTTTATTATTAAATACTAAGCAAAGTTTATCATACCAAAAAGGCCTATGTAAAAACCAAGTTTCTATCCAAAAATCTCGGCCTCTTCAATTACTGAAATCTAAAATTAGTTTAATTAAGTCAATAAACAGTGAAACAAAATTGTTGAGTAATTTTAGAACTCATTACTTAAAGGGGCTGATATTTTGGGATAGAAACTTGGCCCCTATATAACACAAGTGTTTTTGGTGCAATTTCCTCTTTTCTATTAAGTTCAATAAATGAAAATTTATTTAATTATTACGGCCCCGTTTTACGACTTTCCGACTAAAAATGTGCGGTTTTCAGAATTTTTCCTTTACTTTGTCTTAAAACTTACTTTTATACAATATTTTATGTTTCTATTCCTTTGGGAAGCGCCCCATAATTTTTATGAGTTAGTGAATCAGTCCGGTCAGTAGTAAAATTTTTAAAATTGAATATCTCAGAGATCGCTTAACATTACTTTCTTTATTTTGTGCATAGGTAATTAGAAAACTTGTGTCAATTTAGCTACTAAATTCCGAACCTTTATGTAGAACGAGACCGAGGGTATGCTAGATAAAAAAATAGGTTTAAACATTTCGTGTTAAAAACACACATTCATGCAGTAGATCGGAACTTGGCCTGGCGCACTACGGAGCGCCTAGGTAACTTAAAGGCTTTACATATATTGCAATTTTACACTTAAAAACTATTTATTTATTTATCTTTTTTTTATCTTGACAGTCCACGAAGGCTGATGCCAAAGTACTACCGTACCGTGGGTGTCTTAAGTGTGGTTAAAGGGAGTTTGTTCGCAGGGGGCTTAAATATTGGGAGATTGGGAGGAGAGAAAAAAAACTTCTGCGGGCAGCAGTTTCCATAGTCTTGACACTCTAGGGAAAGAGGAGAGCGGGGCCTCTCTAACTAAACTGTAAAATGATGCATAAAGTTGCACTGAGTGTTGCTCTGCTGGGAGCTGCCAGAGAAAGAATTATACTGGCCAATTCTTCTATGCAAAAGCCGTTAAAATAACTTTAGACGAGCGACAGATCCCCTACAGCTCAACGGTGCGCACGAAGAGGAAGCCTTTCTGTAAGCGTGGGATCATTAATAAGACGAACGGCTCTTCTTTGAGTGGAGTCCAGAAGGCTAAGTGTTGTAGGGGACGTCATTCCCCAGACATAAGAACAATATTCTAAAGAGGGTCTAATTTGGGATACATACAGAGTATACACATTGGAAGAAGAGAAGTACTTTCTGGCTCGAAAGAGAAATCCAAGCTTTTTTGAAGCTGCAGAGGTTATGGATGTAATGTGCTTGTGCCAGTTGAGGTTATTCTCAAAAGTAACGCCGACAAGATTAAACGACTCTTTGTTTTGCAGAACTTGGACACTCAAATGTAACGGATGAGCATTGGCATACTTTTTTCGCGACAGCGAACATAACCGATTTCGAGGCATTAAACTGAACCAGATTTTTTGCGCCCCAATACAAGATAAGTTTGAGGTCTTGTAAAAGAGATAGCTGCATTGACTTGCGCTTGATTTCCAAATCAGAATTACATGGTGGCTTAAAAAGTTGAATACTAGAGTGGGGGCACTATCGTCAGCAAAACTATGAACGGGATTGATTGTGGAAGAGAGAATATCGTTAATGTGTAGAAGAAACAGCATTAATTTGGTAGAAGCTGGAAGAATGACCATCTTCAGTAACTGATATTCGTCGATTAGAAAGGAAACTGGAAAGCCAAGAGCAAAGTTTAGGTGGATGACGGTAGGAAGGAAGTTTGTTAAGAAGCCCGTCATGCCAGACCAGATCGAAAGTTTTGGATATGTCAAGAGCAACGACCTGGGATTCACCAAGAAACTTAAGGAACTTGTTTCAGTTGTGTGAGACAAAAGAAAGAAGATCAGCTGTGGATCTTTTACGAAATCCATTCGGTTCATCATGTAAGATCTTGTATTTTACCAGATACTTTTGAGATTTGGGAAATGATTAAATTTTTCATTACTTTGCAATACCTTGCAAACGCAACGCAAATGCAAAGCAAACTGACGTTTTTATGATCTATGACAAAACACGTTATTATTATACTTATACATCCCTTTATACTCCATCTAATGATACCACGAACTTTCCTCTTTGCTGCTTAAACCCAGAGGGTCAAAAATATAAAACCCGTTGTCTGTAGATGTCTTTCTCTTAAAATATATTTTATAACAATGAAATGCTTCTTTTAGTAAAGTTATAATTATTTTAATATGCAAAAAATAGGGTAGGGCATATAATTTTGTTTTATTTCCACAATAATGAAACTATTCTCCGTGTAAAAATTTTATTATAATTTGCTCAAAAAATAATATTCATGACACCCGAGAGAATCGTTTTGCACAAATTGACATGTTTATTTACGCGGACGCAAATAGTTATTTACATGACAAGTGCATTTGTGAACATGATTACAACAACGGATGTGAAAGATAAGAATAACAAGTTCGTTGACCGCTGTAGTCATGTTTAAACGCATGTATGATGTACATGTACAGCGTTTTATATAAAATCAAAAAATTAGAAAACATTGTTTTAATTGGGTGCCTACCTTTAACAATGATATTTGAAATATGTTTCTAACTCTAACCATAGGAAATTGTTACGTACTTTATACCATGGTTGCAAACATCGTTTATCAAGGCATTATTTTTTAAAGTCGTTTTTTGTCAAATTACAAGTATAGAAAAATTTATGTTAAAATTACGATGAGCGATTTCGAAAGTCCCTTTTCAAAAGTAGAAATTGCCGCAGTACCTGCCACGAAATTATTATCGCCGAAAAGTTGCGATCCAAATATAAGAAAATATATAACCAGTTTTTGACATGGTCAGATGAAAAGAAGGGGAAAAAATAAATGCAATGAAAAAGTCAGTCGTATGCCAGCACGAGTGCAAGCCGAACCGGCTAAAAGCCCAATCCATGACAGTTGAATTTTTACTACTGTTATAATCATCAGCAGCAGTGATTGTTTTGAAAAAATGTAAAAATAATGTTATTAATACTTATAATAACACAGGTCAATATTTGATCTACACGCCGGGAATGCCGGAAGCGGTTAGATGCTTCTAGGGTTGCTGATTACGATGAGACGGTGGGTTAACCTCCATCACGTCAGGTTTAAGGTCATTTCAAGGTCAAGTGCAAAAAAAGCATCGGACAAAGCTGGAATAATTCATGCATATGTTTTCGAAGTCGCTAACTCGAAATCCAGCGTTTATTTACATCCGCCCTAGTCATTTAAAGGTAATTTTGAAGTGTTTTTGGAATATTAATGTCGGGTACGATTTGAAAAATCTAAAAAAATCGAAGGATTGTTTTCGAGATCAACGAATCGGTATCTACGGTCAATTAACCTCCATAGGATCAAATTTAAGATCATTTGAAGGTCAAATGAACAAAAAAAACAAAGGAAACATCTGGAAAAATATATGCATATGTCGCTAAATCCAAATGTCAGATTCGGATTCAGCGACTTCAAAAACATATGCATGAATTTTTCCAGATTTTTCCGATGGTTTTTTCTTCACTTGACCTTTAAAAGACTTTGAATCTGACTCCCATCTGTATAACTTGTGTAGGAATTTGTACCAAAAATTAATATTTCAATGAGATATCTCTCATTATTACAATAACTAGTTTTTTTTTTATAAATTCATAATACCACTGGTAGGGTTATGAGTCTTATAACATACATCAAGTACTAAAACAGAAATTTATGTTATAAGGATTATAAAAACAATCATTATGGTACTAGCCGTAAATATTATTAGACGCGGCGATAGCCGAGTCTGATAACACGGTATGTGCCATAATGATTGTTTATGATTCGAATTTTATACAAAATTTTATATTCCGACTATTTTTAAAAAAAATAATCACTTGTTGCATTTAAGTAAGTGATGTAGACGTAGCTTAATTTCAGTAATGTGCGTAGCAACCTAAGATAACAACGGAGTTGTTAACTTGTATTCTCAAGTCATTATCCAAGTTAAATTTATTAATAAGTTCATCAAGTATTGTAAAATTTACCCTGAAAAATTTAAAATTTAAACTAATTGTTGCTAACCAAATAAACTTTTATTTTTTTTTAAACTCATTATATTATAAAATCAATCATTGCTATATAAAAATAATTTAATTTATTGCCGCCAAGGGTCTGTTTTCTTCTATGACTCGTAATATATGTCTAAGTGATCTCATGAGGTTTTGCACATCATGTATATTTATTTCTCATACTTTCTGGAAGATTCACTGCCAAAGTTCTTGTTCGTTTCGTGCTTTCCAACCGTTACCGTAGACTTTCTGAGCCAATCGAGCCCAGAAAGTTTCAATTGGCCTGGCTTGGGGGACTTTGGGGGGTTATCAATCCTGGGCACATACGAAATATTTCTTGCTTCCAGCCAGTCACGTGTAGCTCCGGCATAATGTGCTGATGCCAAATCTGGCCAAAACATATATTTTTTATTACTGTGGTATACGTTAATAAAATTAAGCAATTTGATTAAACAATCTCTGATGTAGACCTGGGCATTTACTGCCTCTTCTCTTACATAACCAACAAAATGCCTGGATACACCTCTTTTCGTTATGGCACACCATACCAATACTTTATCTGAAAACTTAGCTTTGGCTTTATATCTAACTTCATTTGGGGTCTCTTCTATATTGTCGATGTGAAATCCAGAATTTCCTAGTAGTTCTGCATGGCTAAGGGTGAAATATTTTTCATCATCCATTACAATCGATCTGTTATTCGCGAAGTAAACTTGCCTTAAATTGCGACAGCACCTGGGTATTCTTACTACTAGAGGCAATAGTTAATAAACACAAAAATCTAAAAATATGTTGTTGGAATTCCAACAATCTTAAGAATAAAATAGGAGAACTAATACATTTTCTGTCAACATATAAAATAGATATAATGCTACTAACCGAAACCAAGTTTGACATTAACACCAAATTTAACATTAGAAATTATAATACATACAGACAAGACGGAAACCTGAGAGGAGGAGGCGTAGCTATACTTGTGAAAAACAACATACCACATGTTCTGATGACACCTGCTCCGACAATTATAGAGTCAATCTCTATAAAACTTGCGAACGGGGTAATCATCTCTACAGCCTACGCAAAACCATATCTCAGGTTTCAAGAACAGGACCTAGACCTATTACTAAACCAATTTAACAAAGTATTGATACTTGGTGACTTTAACGCACGACACACATTATGACATAATCACTTAAATAATAGAAATGGTACACTCGTATATGAATACGCCATCGACAAAGACATACAAATACTGTCGACAAACAAACCGACACATTATCCAACAAATAATACAACACCAACATATACAGACATAGGACTTAACAAAAACATACTAAAACTACCCGACTTACAAGTGATAGACGAACTCTCCTCAGATCATTTGCCTATCTTACTTAATTGGGAGGGACAAAAATCTGAGGAGTCAAGACGGACCATGTAAAACTATTACAACGCAGATTGGAGATTGTATAGAACTACTCTAAACAATAGCACAGTTATAAACAACAACATAAATTCTCCAGCAGAATTAGAACAGGAAGTTAAAATACTATCCGAAAATGTACTAACTGCAAGGAATAGAATAGCCACAAAAACATATATACAAGACAAAATAGACAAATTACCGGACGAAATTGTTACTCTAATCAGATTTAAAAATAACCTGAAAAAAAGGTGGCAAAAACACAGACAAAGAATTGACGGATGGTGGGTGCAAGAACTGCAAAGAAACATCCGTCAAAAAATTAACGAGTACCGAAACAAAAACTGGTCAGAAGTACTAGAGAGTTTGTCTATACAAGACAACTCTCTATGGCGGCTGACCAGAAGACTAAAAAACAGATACAATAAAATACCGACAATAGGTAGTGAAGAACCACAAACAGACGAACAAAAAGCAAACATACTAGCCGACTTTTTGGAGGACATATACAAAACACCACCTAACAGCACACAAGACCAGGAGAACATAACCACCTTGGTAAATAATGTCATACACCAGAAATACCCCATCCCCCCAGTATCCTTCCTAGAATTTTTATCAGGCCCAAGGAGCTTATTCAAATCATAACCCAGCTTCCAAACAATAAAGCACTGGGCCCTGATGAGATTCCTAATATATTAATAAAAAACCTACCCACTAAAACAGTCGTGCAGTGTATGTACATAATTAATGCAGTCATATTTTTACAACACTTTCCAGACATGTGGAAAGAGGCAACCGTTATACCATTGCTAAAACCAGGCAAAAACCCTCGAAGACCTGAATCGTACAGCAGGTCGGGTTTAAAGGCAAGCACAATACTACTCTACTGATCTTTAGAGTCACACAAGAAACTATCAATAAAATGAACCAAGGGCAAAGCACTGTGTTACTGGCTCTCGATATTAAGAGAGCCTTTGACACAGTGTGGCACAACGGTCTCATTTACAAACTAATAAAAGTACATAAACTCCCAATGTATGTTATTTCACTCTTTTATTCCTATATCAAGAATGAAACCTTTAAACTAAGAGTAGAAAACGCCCTTTCCACACGTAGAAATACTCATGCGGGAGTCCCGCAAGGGACAGTTTTATCACCAAAATTGTATAACCTATACACTGCCGTCTTCCCTAAATTCCCCTTCACCAAGGTAGCGATGTTCGCAGACGACGCATTACTATACGCGCATTCTTTTGCCGCCAATGTGGCGAAAACACACATACAAAAACCATCTTCACTACCTAAAACCATGGTATGAGAAATGGAAGATAAGCCTGAATGAAAGCAAGAGCGAATGTATAGTCTTAACCAAAAAATTTAAAGACATAAAAATTAATATCCCAATCAAAATCAATAACACTTATATACCACCCCAAAAGACCCTAAAATACCTAGGAGTCTTTCTAGAAGAAAGACTCTCCTTCCAAACTCACATTACCCATGTATTGCATAGAGGATATGCAGCAATGAATAGCCTCTATGCAATCCTATCCCCTAACTCCAGCCTTTCCCCCCAAAATAAATTGACAATATACAAACAAATCATAAGACCAGTAATAACTTATGCTACACCAGTATGGTGCAGTATAAGCGACACACAAATGGCGAGGTTACAGCGATATCAAAATAAGATACTGCGCTGCGTGACCTCGTCAGGACGATACACAAGAATAGAAGATTTACATAACATGACAGACATGCCAAGAATAGATGAATTCATTTATAACTTGGCTAACAAATTTTACAAAACACAACCGCAAGCTTTTATTCTTACAAGAGACCTAACGCGGTTAAGACAACATGACCATACAACACACAAACCATTATACGCTAGACTACCTTTTTATTTTGGGAATGAGGACTAATCCCAACCCCTTCTATCCCTTAAAAATCCATATTTAATACAACATACAACATATATTCTTCTACTGCCTAAATCTCCTTAAATAGGTCACACAAAAACTTTAAACAATAAAAGTATGGGGGTATATGACATGTATATAGGTATGAAAGAAGTGTGAATGAGAATGAATGTAAAAAATGAAAGTAAAACGTACATATGAGACAGAAAATACGGACTAAACTTGGTTTCCTCAGCGCGCTACGCGCTGTACCTGACTAAATCAAGCAGGTTTTTTGAAAATCTTTTTCCTGTCAAGACATAACTAAAACAAAATACCAAATAGCTCAAACAAAAAATCTATTTTCAAGATGAATAAGCAATAAAAATCGTCTATGATGTTTGTAAGGTCACTACCGGAAAACATCAAAACAACCTATAAACAAAACTTTTATATAATTACCAAAGAGAGCCAACATCTGCTCTCGGCCGACCTGGCTGCGCTGTTTCTTCAAGGCCAGACCGGGCCCTATGAAGAAATTTATTTCTAATAAATATTGTTATTGTAATTGTATAAAAGATATGTAATTTAAAGTAACAAATAAAGCAATGTTTTGAGTTGAGTTGAGTTGAGAGGGTATTCTTGCTAGCTAAACATCAGTATATTGGGGTGCCTTTTTTCTTTTTCGGTCTCTTAACCACCTCTAGCAATATACCGAGAAACAGTTGCGTTAGAAATTCGGAAGCAAGGATCAATGTAGACTGTCCAACGACATTTTTCACTCTTCGAACCAATCTTTCTTGTTGGGCGGCATCAGACAACTTTAGTGGTCGACTACTTTTCGGGAGGTTTATACATGGGATTCCTTCTTTACATTCCCAACCTGTTCAATATATGGTGGATTTCGAAATATTTTCGCCTTGAAAAATCCTTACTATTTCTTTTTTGGGCATTTGCCCAACTAGTTTATAAATACTTCTCCGAATATCTAGCTTGTATGCCATTGCGAAATAAATTTTAACAATTATAACGTATTTATCAAAATCGCGAAACCATGGCAACTCTCAATTCCAAAGATCATATTTCTGCGAAACACCTGGAATTTTTTTCTCAAAACTTCTGCAGCAGGGGTTAAGTAAACACTTTAATTTTTTTTTTAAATAAACATTTTTAGTGCCTTTATTAATAAACGCAGGAAGGCGATACTGAGTGCCTCCAGAGTAATCCAGACACAAAGTATAAAATCAGGAGACCTGACTGGTCACCTTAAAATTTTGGAAAAAATCAAGATTGAAGCTCTGACCAAACCCACGGACATGATGCCTATAGTGCGGGACTTCCAGCGCTCTTTTGAAGTGGTTATTCAAGACCGCCAAACTACAACAACTACAACAAACAAGGGGTTGGAGCTGGTGTCTTTGGACCTAGATGCAGACTATCAAAGTCTCTCGGCAAGGCTCCCTCCATCTTCCAAGCTGAAATCCATGCAATTGATATTTGCGCTTCTGAATGTACCAAAAAAGGCCTTCGAGGCGCAACCATATATTTTTTATCGGACAGCCAGGCTGCTTTGAAGGCATTGACTTCATGCTCTTTTAACTCAAAGCTGGCCTGGGAATGCCGACAATCACTAAACCAACTGGCCAAACACAACAGAGTTACTCTGGGTGGGTACCAGGACATGAAGGAGTGGAGGGCAATGAAATTGCCGATCAACTCGCCAAGAGAGACCATTCTGTTGACCTGAGCCTTTCTGTGGCACCACTAGAGGCCACCCTATGAGGAACTCAGGACATGGGAAAAAAGTCAAAAAGAGACTTACTGGAACAACATCCCAGGACAAAGGCAGGCGAAAATATTTATTTCGCATTCACCTAAGTACACAAAGAAGCTACTGAAACTTCAAAAAAAAATGAACTTAAACTGGTTACCGACTTCCTAACAGGACATGGCCCTTGGAGGTATCACCTCAAAAAAATGGGAAAGACTGAGGATGAACAATGTCGGTTTTGTCACGAAACTGCGGAACACATTCTCTGTGAATGCAGACAACTGACCCGACAACGGCTTAAATACCTCGAAGGGGTATATCCTACTCCTAGAGATATTATTCAGCTTGCACCGCGTAGTATCCTGAACTTTGCTAAAGGTATAGGAATTACCGGGCACTAAACAACGAAGGGTATTCACAAAAGATCTCTTTAGGTCGAAGTGAAGGAGGGCTACACTAGAGCCGAGCGACCCCGTTTATTACAATACAATAATAAACGCACATGGTAATTACTAAAAGTTAGGTATTATTTTTAGCAATTTAATAACAAGTTTATTTAACAATAAACCCTTTATTCTAAACTTACAAAGCTAAAATACTAACTTTAAAACTTTAGTGCGTAAAACCAGAATTAAATAGCTCTTGGCCGCAATATTATTTATCCAGGCCCTATTTAAACATAGCTCGAACGTAGAAACTGGAAATATTCTCTAGAGTGTACTAATTGTTCTCCAAGCATAGTTAATGTAATTATTCTAGTTTACATAAAATTAAAATGATTATTAATGCAACAAAAATTAGGTTGTGGATTAAGGGTAGAATTACTGAAATAGGATTAATGTTAATAAGTTTAATTTTACCCAACTAAATATTCTGTTACTTAAAAAAAAATATCACACCTACGTTAGGCATTAATTATATTAATTATTTTAAATACAATCTATAATTTTATTATCACCATTGAAATATTAAATATCATTTGCCAATATATGTGTGCTTAACTTTATTCTGAATTTTTTACTTCTAGACTATTACTTAACAGTCGAGTGATAATCGCGTTGTTAAATTTAGCAATGGACTTAGCAACTTTTAAAAGTTAACAACGGTTTAGAATGTTATTCTAAACCGTTGTTAACTTTTAACAATTTCTAAGTCCATTGCTTAATTTAACAACGCGATCATTACTCGGCCGTAAGTTATCTAAATCTTATAATTTTTTTAAACCAAACTCAAATATCTTTGACCCTAAATTAACAACTCCCTTTTTCAGAATATGAACTTATTTTAATATTTGTCCCCTATGGTGGCGTATTTGCCTGCATTTTTAATAATTTGGCTCGTGTTAAAGTTTTATACCCTGAATCAGGTAGGTAGACTCTACAAGCTTTGACTTGAAATTACCCTTATGTCTTTTACCAAATTACTGCTGCACTAGTCTTCATCTATAATTCCCACATTAAGAGTCCATTCGCGCCGAGAAAATTGAATCCAATTTGGGGTACGGAGCATAATGTTTTTCTCAAAAACGGTATAAGTTATCGATAATTTTCAAAAACTATATGAAAGCCAACACTTAAATCTAGGCTTCTGCTGTAATAGTTTTTTTAAATTTGGATTTAGTTTTTTAATATTTCCTTAAGTGACAGTCACCCTAAAATCAGTTATGTTTAGATACTATTTTCTCTTAACTCGACTTATATTTCAAAAATCCGTTACAGCAGAGGCATAGATTATTTTATTGCCTTTAAAATGATGTATAATTTATGTCATTTAAGTGAAAAATAGTTATCGAAAAACTTTATCTCCTGTGGGCTTGCAATCGAAAACAACATGGCATCGATACACCGAATTTGGAAGAACCTAAATAAAATTTAATATTTTTAATGCGGCTATATGAAAATTGTGGTAGTGGGAGTTTGTTAGTTTCCGCCACCGTCTCCGCGTCGTTTCGCCCGACCCCTAAGGTGTAGCGTAGATGCAATCTTAAGTTCCGTGACTTTCTGGCAATATAAGTTGACACATAATTTCCTAGTTTCCCTTTACTAAACCAACCGTTCTGGGCGATTTTAATGTACATCATAACGATTCGTTAGAATTTACAAAATCGTAGCGATTGGATAAATTAGCCGAAACCTTCACGGCCAGTAAATCGCTTACTACTTATTATGAAACTCACACTCGTTTTTATTTTGAATACTTTTTCTAAGTCTGGATAACCACAACTAACCTACGGCTCAGTTGCCTGGGGGGCAAGGGTTACGCAGACCGTAGCAACCAGACAACTTCAAAGTGTGCACAGGCTAGCATGCGTATGCATCACGGGAGCTACGAGAACAACCCCAACCGCAGACCTGCTAAACCTGCCGCCACTCCACATTTACATACAGGGAGAAGTAAAGGCGGTACTCTATAGACTCAAACGAGGTTAAAGTCCAATTATAGGAGAACAACCCCAACCGCAGACCTGCTATACCTGCCGCCACTCCACATTTACATACACGGAGAAGTAAAGGCGGTACTCTATAGACTCAAACGAGGTTAAAGTCCAATTAATAATAGAGGAGGACCAAGAGGTCAACTTATTGTTTGAGATACCCTCGGACAGGTCAACCCCTCGTTTTATCTTCAACAGACACTTGCGAATTGTCATACCAGATAGGGAGGACTGAAAAGAAGGCCCTCCAATCAAAGCCGATCATATCTGGTATACAGATGGCTCCAAGACCAACAAGGGAGTAGGTGCTGGCGTCTAGACAAGCCTAGAGAAAAGATAACCTTAAGTCTTGGTCAGCACGCCACGGTTTTCCAAGCAGAAATCGCAGCAATAATGCATTGTGCGTGCTGAATAAAGAAAAAGGAAGTAAAGGAAAACACATCGTCATTTACTCCGAGAGCCAAGCGGCTCTGAAGGCCATCAGTTCTCCGAAAGTTAATTCCAAACTAGTGGGGGTCTGTATACAGGCCCTGGATAAAGTCGGCTTGGCAAACAAAACTACGGTAGCCTGGGTACCAGGTCACGATGGCCACCCTAACGAAGAGGCCGACGACCTAGCCAAAAGAGGATCAGCCCTGGAAATGATAGGCCCTGAGCCATTCTGTGGCCTCCTAAAAGCATCTATTAAGAGCTGGGTAGACAGAGAGTTTCAAAGCTGGCGGGTACAAACACCAGGACAACGACAGGCAAAGCAGTTCATTAAGACCTGCTCGGCCAAGTTTACCTCGGACCTACAGAGCCACAGTCGTAAAGTCGTAAGGATAAAGGTAGGTTAACTAACAGGACATTGCAAACTCAAGAAGCACTTGGAAAGAATAGGCTTGGTTAAGGATAGACTGTGTAGGTTCTGCCAGGAGGCTGAAGAAACAGCCGTACATGTGTGGTGCCACTGGAAAGCACTATGTAGGCTTGGGTTTACTAGGCTTGGTGAGGAAAAGCCAAAACCGGCAAGATATATGGAGTGGCCAGTGTCAAGAGTCTGGAATCTAGTTAACAAGACGGGCCTGGACAAGGTACTCTTAAGAACGATAGGAGAAACCACAATAAATCTGGTAAGGTTGCAGTGGTGGAGGTCATTTTTGCCATCTCCGCTCAAATAATCTAATCTAATCTAAGTCTGAATATCAGATATTAAAACTGCACAATATTTTCTGCAAAGATTTCCTTTTCAAAATTGAATATACCTAAACTAAGTGGTTTTATTATAAAACACCTATCATTTTATAGAATAAACTTATTATGATGAATATTTATTTATAATTGTTAATAAAAAAAACGTTTAAACTATTTTATTTTTATTTTCAAAGCAAGGCACTGAAAGTATCCAGATACCCACCATTTATTGGTATAAAAAAGTTGCGCGAAGCAATTTACCTTTTTAAATTTTAGAAACATTTGCAGGGCGCTTTTTTTAATGTAAAATAGTAACTTCAAAAGTGGTCACACTGGACTAATACATGGGTCTCTAGTCCAAAAATCTGATCATCCAGTGGATGAGATGTGCGGTGAAGTGATTAGTAAAACATTTGCTAAAACGTGTTCCAAATCCACCAAACAAAAAAAAAGTTTAATATCGGACATTCTATAGAAATTTTCAAGACTTACCTTGACATTAAGAACCAAACAAACTTTTTAAGAGACTGTAATGGTTTCTCAAATATTTATGTAAATCATGTCAACATGTCACATTTTAATAACTGTAAGAGGTTACTTTTGAAAGTCCTCGTGCACTAAATACGCTATTAAACAAATATCTTTCGTAAAGAATATTGCTTAAAGAAGTGAAATAGCAGCTTATATGAATACTATACTTATGGCCAGTGATGATCGCGTTGTTAAATTTAGCAATGGACTTAGCAATTGTTAAAAGTTAACAACGGTTTAGAATGTTTAACAAAATGTCAGATTTTGACAGGTTACCTACTAAAATCATTGAATAACACTAACAATGAAGTTTTGTTAAACATTCTAAACCGTTGTTAACTTAACAATATCTAAGTCCATTGTTAAATTTAACAGCGCGATAAATCCGTTAGATTTAATGCTTATAACCGGTGATGTGTTGATTAAATTGAATGCCCTAACAATTGTTAAGTACAGGTTTAAATGTTACAAAACGTCATTGTCAGTGTTTGAGTGTTATTCAATGATTTTAGTAGGCAACCTGTCAAAATCGGACATTTTTTAAAACATTCTAAACCGTTGTTAACTTTTAACAATTGCTAAGTCCATTGCTAAATTTAACAACGCTATAATCACTCGGCCGTAAATAAACTAAATTAAGTTTGTTTTTAATAATTTTGCTTTTTAAATTTTGGTTTGTCCTATAGAAACACTATTAAATATATATTTTTTTTAATATGATTTGCTATTTTATAAACCCTCATTCTATGGTTTTCTACCTCAAATGGATATTTAAAAATATGGTGATCTAATTTAGATTCGAAATAATTTTGTCCAGCCTCAGGCAAATTTTTTTATTGTTACCAACAATATGTGTATTTGATTTTAAATACTCAGACACTGAGTCTTGTGCAAACTGCTCATGCGCACGTTTGTTTTGCAATTTTTACAGTGTGTGATCAAAAGTTACTGCGCAAATCTATTAAGAATATGTAGGGGTCATTTTCTTTTAGAAATCCGTTTTAGTTTTTTAATAATTGCTGCAGACGTTCTTTCTCCTATTTAGACTTAAGTTCATTGCTCATCATCTACCTCTTACTTTACTTAAGACATCCACGGTATGTTGATATTGGAAACCTGTGACAGTTTTAAAATAAAAAAACAATAGAAATCACATTTCTTCCTAATCAGATGTGTTATTAATGCCCGCCTGTACACATTAAGAGCCTCTGTAACAAAAGATAAAATGTTGGAAATTAATTAGTAAAAAACAATTTAAACAAGATTAAATACGTTTAGTATTTTGTTAACTCATATAATTAGCAAAATAAATAACACATTCAACCAAAAGCCATTATTGTTAATTTAATATTTGGAAATTGCCTAATTTAATATTTATGTGTTATAGCTTTTCCAAATGGAAAATTCGGGCTAATGAAAAATAATTTCAATGGGCTTTGCTCGTTTGCAAATAAATGCTTTTTTCTATTTTAGAATAAATGTATTGAGTACACAATTGTGGTAATTATTAAACATGTTTTTTAACTTTTGGTAAGTATTTTTTAATAAAAATAAAATAGTTTAAATATTAAAAAGCTTTTATCCGGCTGATTTTACAAATTAATACAAAAAAATGAATATAGTGATAGTAATTTGAATATTAGCAGTATAACCTCTAAAGAACAAGACTTTGCAAAGAAAGCTCAATAGATTAATTGCCAGAAAGTGACGGACTTTATACAAAAAGTAAAATATGATATTTATAGAGTTCTGCCAGCTAAACTGAAAACAAATAAAGATGCTGGAACGTGTTAACAAAGCATTCTAATGGATCAAGTGCCTAAAGAGCCAAAAAATTCAAATGGCGCTTTTTTCGACACTACCTACATATCTGCAAGTCGTATATTCAAAAATACAAAAAAATTAATATCTGTTAACTCTTTTTTGACCGCTGGCATTAACATTTATAATTGTTATAGCTGTATAATAGGTATTAATCTTACCAAAGTTTATCTCCCTCTCTTTCCTCAGCGACTATTCATCCACTCCTGGACATAGGCCTTTCCCAGTTCCTTCCACTGATTCCTATTCTGGTCTTTCTGGTACCAGTTTACACCTGCCACCTTTCTTATATTATCCATCCATCACAAAGCGGTCTGCCTATACTTCGCTTTGTCTCTTTCGGTCTCCATTTTATGATTTTCGGTGTCCATCTATCGTTGTCTTGACTTGCTACATGACCATAACCATAATCAAATAAATAATAATTAGCTTTAACTTTACTCAAGTATTAACACTATTCAATCAATTAAAAATAGATTTTTTTCGACTTTCGATTGTCAGCAAAAACATACTTGCTTCTTCGTACATCCGACAACTCTGGTTTTTAGTCTATTAGATTAGTTTCATTGTTAGGGTTGGCTACTTAATTTTGCCTTAAATAACACCAATAAACCTAACATGCAAAATTTATATTTTTTATGGCTAATTAATGTTTAAAAGATCACCATCATTAGGAAATTTTAATTGCATAAAAAATAGGAACTTTTTAAACAATTTTTAACACTGTAGGACCGTTTCTTAAATAAACAATTTGACTGTTGGTAATGTTGTATTGCATAATACCATATGTATAGCTTATTTTTCAAAAACAAAAATTGATAACTTTAACAGTTTTTCAGTAAATGTTAACGAAGAGCAATAAGTTTTAGTTTAAAATTTATTTTTTCATTGCAAATTTTATAGGTCACATGCCTTATCTAAATATTATTCTTACAATATTATCAACTTAAATGCTAAAACAGAGCAAAAACATGCTATACTTATGACAATCAAATGATTTACTTAGCAGAACAATACACTGGTATATAGGAGCTGTGTTCACACGTCGTTGTCGTGGTTGGGCCCAGTAGGATCTAGAGTTGGTGGTTATCGGCAACTCTTTTGGCTAGGGTATGGAACGGGATCGAAGCTAAACTGAACACAAGGCTTAACTCAAGGTGTTAGCATACCGTGCTGATAAGTGAATGACATCCTGTGCCTTAAACAGGTGTCTCCAACGGTGCCTCTGAGATACAGGGCGACCTCTCAGAGTATCTAGCCTTACTGCGGTAAAGCGGGGCTCTGCCGTGGTGGACTATTACTTCCCTAGCTCCAAACAGAAAGCGGACAGAACCGCTTTCATAGGAAAAAAGTGACCAAGGTGCGCTGACCGAAACGGATAAATCCGTTTCGAGAAGTACCAACCAAGGTCACAAGCAGACAAAGGTGCTCCGACCGAAACGGGTGAATCCGTTTCGAAAGGTGCCCCTGAAGTCACCGGCGCCTGTTTCACGGGGAAGGGCTAATCCATCCCAAACAAACAGATGCTTAGGAAGGGATCCCTGAATCCAAACAGAAGGCGGACAGAACCGCCTTTATAGGGAAAAGGGTTCCTTGGTTTTAAACAAAAAGCAGGGTAAGGGCGGAGATGCGGCCTCAGAAGGAATATCTGGTTCCTGTAACAAGGACCTGGTAGCTACTTATGTCACCAGACCGGGTAAGGAGGGCACGACGGATCTAATCGTCTGCTTATCATACTCTCCAGGAGACAGGGACGCCAGAACACATCATAAAACATATTGTGCTCCTGTCCGGTAGCGACACGAGTAAGAGGAGATGTAAGAACTCTCTCCCAATCTGATATCGGATTTATTAGGAGTCTGATCCTATGGGAGAAATATAAAAAGGTGTGAGCCACAATAGACCGAGCGGTCGCAGTAGAGGGCGTAAAAAGTCCCTTTACTTCAAACCTACCTACCTAGGGTGTCCCAAAAAATTGTAGGAACACCATTGAGGGTAGACTCCACGACCAAAAATAAGACCAAAATAATTTATGTTAAAGTTTCGAAAAATGTCTCCTTATGAAATGAAGCAAGTTTTAAAAATCAAATCAGATGTTTAAATTTAAATTACTTATTAACTAAACACATAATAAAACTATAACATTTAAATTTACAGAGGCAAGTGTTCGAAATGTTCACCATTTTGTTCAATGCATGCGTGCAAACGGCATCGTTTTCTACACGGCTTATTGTTTCGTTTTTAATTTATGCTAAAGCTTTTTAAATAAGAAAAATAAGATCATCTTTACTGTTGGGTAGGACATGGTAAACTGTATTTTTTATATAACCCCAAAGTCAAAACTCTATTGGGTTGAGATCAGGGAACCTAGGATTAACTTTGACATTCGAAATTTACTATTTGTCTTTATTAAGGCTGACTAGATTTAAAATACTAATTTCAAGTGAAATATTTAACTGGCGAAAATTGCCTGATTTCAATATTTAAAATGGCCATAATTTATTTTTTGAAATTTTGACAAGTGATTTTCTTCACATTTTTGATCGTAAAGTCTACCCCTGAATGGTGGGGATTTTTGGGACACCCTGTATATTGTGTGCCCTGCAAAAATTTAATAAAAACTGACATGCCAACTTCAAGTATGTAATATCCAAATGTGTACCCATTAATTTTGATTTTGTCCCTGAACAATCGCATTATAAACTTAATTATCTCATTAACCTTATACAGAACGCATCGCGAAAGAAATTATTATCTATTACATATTATTTAAAAATCGCATTATGATAATATTGGTAAATGTGTTCCATATACAGACTTGCAAATTATTTATAGACCACCTTAGTAAAGTAAGTTTTTTGTTTAGCTGGCTAATTGTACAGTGCCTTCTTTAAATTTTTTTAAAAAAAACCACGTGACCACGCGATTTTGGTTTGTAAAAGTGGCTCCACTTTTTTGGGTTTTTCTTTCCTATTTCAATGTTGCCAGGGGGGGAAAAAAAGTTAAAAAAAGTTTTTGCCGACATTTATTTTTTCTGTAAAAATTTTTTCCAGCTTCAAAACTCCGAACAAAGCAAAAAATGTGAAAAAAAAAAATTTTTCCTGATTTTAATAACCCCCAAAAATTTTTAAAAAATTTCCCAAAAAAACCCCAGAATAGGGGGGGTTAAAATAAAAAAAAAGAACAACCTTTTAGGGGGAAAAAAATTTTTTAGTGTTAAAAACCCCAAGCAAGCTCTGTTTCGATAGTAGACTTGATTGCCCCCACTGACAGATCTTTTTTGGGGCGTTAGGGGTTTTTTTGGTTTTTTTTAAAATTTATTTTTTTTGAAAAATTTTTCCCCTTAAAAAAAAATTTTCCCCCGGGTTTTTTGAAAAAAAAAAAAAATTTTGGGAAAATTTTTTTTTAAGGGGGGCCAATTTTTCCAAAAAAAAAGGAAAGGGCCCTTTTAACCAAAAAGGGTTTTAAAAAAAACCCTTTTTCCCCTTTTGATATACATGCTCGAATGGAGCACATTCCTAACAAATCAGTGAAGTTGTCTAAAAAATCCGGTAAGGATACTATTTTAAATAAAAATTGAAATTAATGTTTACAGTGCCTTTTTTTTTTTTTTAAAAAATTTTTAGTACCCAAAAAAAAGGGAGTGCAGTTTTGTCAATGGTTTAATGAGATTCTTAACAATGAATGATTTTTGGACCGTATTTTTTTTCCCTGATGAAGCGGGGTTTTTTTTTCCCCCCGGTTTAAAAAAAATTTTGGGAAATTTTTTTAAATTGTTTTATCTTAATTTTTTTTTTAGCATGTAAAAATTTTTTTTTTATTATGTAACTTAGGTAGTGTAATTTATTAATAATGTAGAAATAAATCTAAGTCATGTCCTTTTTTTTTTAAGTCAAGTAGTTTTATTTAAATAATATAAATAAACTGTGTAAACCAAGAGAAAAAATGTGACTTGAATTTTCCTATTAAGTTTAAATTGATTTAAAAAACCAAAGGTATAAAAAAATATATTAAGGATCTTTGCTAAACCCAACATAGTCAAGGGAACTGGCCCCAAAAAAAGGCCCCACGGGGGTTTTTGCAGTAAGATGGATTCAAATGCGGTTTTTTTAAAATTTGAATTGTATAAACATATAAAAACTTTTTTAAAACAAATTTAATTAAGGGGGAAAAAAATAATTCATTTTCGAAATGCATCTTAAAGTTTGTAACTATAAAAAAATTTTTAAATAGGTAAATAATGATGCAAAAAAAGGGTCAAAAAATTTTTTTTTTGGGGGTTTTCAAAAACCTTTTTCCTCAAAAAAAATTGACAAGGGCCTGGGGGGGGTTCCTTGGGGGCCCGGGCCCCCCCCAAGGGAAAAATTTTTTTAAACCCCTTCCCCTTTTTTTAAAAATTTTTTAAAAAAAATTTTTCCTTTCCAAATTTTTTTGGTCCAAACCCGTCGTTTTAAAAATTTTTTCCAAATTTTAAAAAAAAAAAGTTTACCAAAAAAGCCGCGGGGCCCCCAAAAAAGGTTTTTTTTTTCCGGGGGGGTTTTTCCTTTTGGGGCCCAAATTTTTTTTTGCAAGGGGGGGGGTTTTTTGGGGGCCTTGAGGGAAACCCACCGAATTTAAAAAATTCCCAATTTTTTTATCATTATTTACCTAGTTAACATTTTTTATAATTGCAAACCTTAAAAAAGCTTTTAAAAAAAAATTTTTTTTTAAAAAAAAAATGCAGGTTTTTTTATTTTTTCCCCAAAAAAATTTAAAATTTTTTTTTTGTAGACGTTGATACAAAAGGGAAAAAACACCAAAAATCTTACTGCAAAAAAATCCCTCTTTCCTTTAATTTTAAAATTTTTTTCCCCCAAACTAACCCCAAATTTAAAAAAAATTTTTTTAAAAAAAAAAGACTCAAAACTAAATGCATACAAAAATTACCCAAAAAAGGGGGGGAATAACTTGGTTCAAATTACAATTACTTGAAAAAATGATAAATGGTAAATTTTCTAACCCTTTAAAAAAAAAATTTTTTTACTTTTTTAAAATCGTTTTTTTAAAAAGCCCGGCCCCAAATTTTAATATTTCTAGGGATATTTTATTAAATTTTTGTGCAACCTCTGAATAGGCAACCCGCAACATTTTTGGTCACGTGGTTTACAAACATTAATGAAGACCCTGTATGTATTTTTGATATAATAAAGAAAATATTAAATTATTTGAAGGTTTTAAAACAATAGAAGAAAACCTACATACACTGCAAAATTTTATTTATGGATTTTGTTTTTATGCTTTGTTTATGCATAAGAAAGTGATAAGGTTTAAATAAAAGTTTTATTATCTTTATTTTTAATACTTACTAAGGTTTAATTTTTTTTGGTCAATCCTTTAACACAGCAAAATAGCATTTAAAAGTGATGTAGTGATTGGCTAAAAAAAAGTAAAAGTTTATGAAAGTGAAATAATTAACCGGGAAAAAGAAGTGAGTTTTATATAAAAATTTTAAGAACTCAAATATTTTTTTTCAGTAGGTGAATGTAATTGAAATTTTTTTGTTAATTGTGCATTAGTATGGCTCCACCTATTTTTGGGAAAAAAAAAAAAACAAAAATAAAGATATTGACAGGATTTTTTTTTTTTTTTTCTTTTTTACGGCGGATCTACAAATCTTTAAAAAGATATAAAGTAAAGTTTTTTTCGGTGCTAATTTTTATTTTAAAAATAAAAAAATGCGTATTTCTTAAGTTTTTCGTCAATAAAATGTATTTATTTAAGTTTTTTTTATCTCTAGTAATTTTTTTTTATATTCGATAGATGTTCGAAACCGGTATTTTAGTGGTTCGTTACGGTTGATACCGGCATCGAACGCCTATCGAACCGGTTTCAAGCACCTATCAAAATCGGTACGAACAATCCATCGAACCGGTATTGAACACCTATCGAACCGGTATCCAACACCTATCGATCCAGTATCAAACACCTATTTTGAACTGGTCATCCGCATTCACTAACTCGGTGACCTTGAATGGAGCTCCGTGCCCTCCTAGCTTACCTATTCAAACCCCTATTGATACCTTCTTCATTCAAAAATATGAACTATCGTCTAGGACGTACAATTTTTCACTCTTTTCAGAATCCGATATCAAAAAAATAGGTGTCTCCTTATTAAAAATCACTTTTGACCTTGAAGATCGTCGTATGTCGTAAATTAAAGTCACCATTAGATTTCCTTTACTCGTTTGATTTCCCAAAACTCTTAATAAAACTTTTTGTTCTCTAGCTTTCTTATTTTCCAAGATATTTAGGTGTTTCCATACTTTGACAATCTGCATTTAATAATGATATAATTAATATTTTATGTTAAATACTCAGCTCTATAACATCTGAAGAAATAGAGGATTTTTAACTATTTATACCTCGAAAATAGTTAAAAATCTAACATGTTTACATAAATTAAATACAATTTAACTAAATCTAAACATTAATCTATAGGGTGTTCAATTTAAAATAAAATTGTTGGCAAACCTAAATACTCTTTACATTTAAAAATATAATGAAATGGAATTTTGGATTTAACCAAAAATATTTGGATACATTTTATTTCGGTATCAATCTTTCTGTAGATAAAGACAAGGTAGCATCCCGAAAATAAACGGGCTACTCTGTACATGTTTGCTAATAACGCTGTTAATATTATTATTTTTATTATACTTATTTAGATTTTTACAATTTTTTTCTCAAAGATTTATAAATTATGTAAGTAATTTATGCACGCACAGAGTTTGATAAAAAATAAATATATTACTGTTTTATTTAAAAAAAAAACTGTGTTATCTACCTTTATTTTAGTTTTTTAATGATCTTACTAATTTCACCATTAATTTTGAACGATTAATTTTCAACACATAAAATAAGCAAAACTAGTTTTATGCTACTTTAAAATGTGCAAAACTAATTTAATTTGAAATGTGTTCTGCCTATTTTACAGCCTACCAAACTCAAAAAAGTAGGGTAATGTTGTTACTTTTTGTTTTGAATTAATTTCGTTCGTGCTCGTGAAATTGTGTATGTTACAATTATTATAATTACGATATTCACCCATGTACCTATATAAAAATGCAAGCTGATTCTGACTCGATTTGTTCGGTTATTGGAGGCTTCAGGTACTCAAAAACAATCTTAAGATGAAAATGTATTACTTTACTACACTTACTGAAGATAGTGATGTGCACTAAGATGGAGAAATAGAAAATATGCAAAGTGAAACAGGTGAAATATGGACGATAGTGAAGTGCATGGATTCGTTCAGGTGGAAGTAATGGAAAATATGTCAAGTGAAACAGATGAAGTGCAAGTTTCTATTGTCACTGAGGAAAAATATGACGGTTTTCATTCAAGATGGAGAAATAGAAAATGTGTGTCAAAAACCTATCGCCATTGAAAAAGCTGCTCAAAGTGCAATGGAAAATTCATGCTACCTGCGGTATTTTAAAAGTAAGCAAATTTGAATCAGAATTTCAATGTTTTCTTGGCTAATGTTTCTGTGATATGGACACGAATCGTGAAAACGTTAAAAAAGGTTTTGCTCAAGCCAATTTCATGCTCGCACAATGAAATAAAAATTTAAACCAGCGCTGGTTGGCGACAATGTCTTTGTACGAATACCAGACGTGGATTGTGCAGATTGGCAACACGAAATGTAATGGCAGTCGTTCAATCGATTGATGATAGATTTTACAAATTAGCAATAATCTGACTGAAATTTGCGAAAAAGTTTTGTAAAAACGAATTTCTGTTGGCTAATAATATTTTTCTAGATAAAAACAATGTTGGCGACAAAAATGAAAAAGAAAGACACGAACTATATCATCCGATATTTCTGGATCTACACAGGTTTTATTTCATGTATCTGCAATAAAAAAGTGTATTAACAGAGCATGTTCTTGTCTAAAAAAGAATGTCACCTGCAATTCTTGCGCCATCATTTAAGCTCTTTGTTCAAATATTTTTTTAAACTTAATCCGAAGAGTTGCCTAAGAATAAAGTGTCATTTGTTTTTGTATTGTTGTATTTAAATAAAATATATTATCTAAAAAACATTGTCAACTTTATTTTATTCGGACCCTGCGCGTTAATTAAATTAAAAAAGCAAAACCAATGCTGATCATTCAGAAATGTACAGAACTAGTACAGTTCAAAATGCGCCAAACCAGTCCTGCTTATTTCGTAATGGTCAATATCCGCATAAAAAGCGAAATTTCTTGGGTTTAGGAAATATTCGTTGTGCTCAAAAAACGCTGTTTTGCTTTAGGGTAATGCCTGAATTCAACTATTGAGCGTTAAGCATATATAACATATTAGGACGTTTTCCCGCCACACTACATTATATAGGTTTGGCAACCCTGCGTGGTCGAGTAACGTCGGCGGAGTTATGTAAATCTTTGTATCTTCGATGGCTTAAAAAATATGTTGTACGTATTTTGATCCATATATGTATTGAATATATGAAAATCGTAATTTAAGCATATAGCTTTCACTCTAATGTTGCATGAGAAGTTGTAAATAATAAGATTTAATTTTTGAAACTACACTTTCTATCAAAATTCCTTCTGGTGGTCTAGGGTTGTCTATTGTATGTATAAGGTCTGGTAACGTCGGTCAGACAAGTATATATATATATATATATATATATATAAATATATATATATATATATATATATATATATATATATATATATATATATATATATATATATATATATATATATATATATATATATATATATA
The DNA here is from genome assembly GCA_019359885.1 of Listronotus oregonensis. Classification (NCBI taxonomy): domain Eukaryota; kingdom Metazoa; phylum Arthropoda; class Insecta; order Coleoptera; family Curculionidae; genus Listronotus; species Listronotus oregonensis. Next base: position 76,823 of record JAHBCN010001052.1, read on the forward strand.
TATATATATATATATATATATATATATATATATATATATATATATATATATATATATATATATATATATATATATATATATATATATATATATATATATATATATATATATATATATATATATATATATATATATATATATATATATATATATATATATATATATATATATATATATATATATATATATATATATATATATATATATATATATATATATATATATATATATATATATATATATATATATATATATATATATATATATATATATATATATATATAATATACTAGTTTCAGTCCGCCAGCTATATAAATGTTAAAAATAAGTTACGACCTTCTTACGCCCTGTATTATTAGAAGTTTATAATAAAATACCAGAAAAATTATTTAACCTCTTACTCTCAAGTTGTCAGATCAATGTCACATCATTTTTAAATAATGAACTACTCAAATCAAGAAAAATCACTATTATAAAATGGTTTTATCAGGGAAATAGTTATCGAAGAGTAGTGACATGTTTGCAGCCTATTTTCCCAATAGGCCAATACCAAGTAAATCGACAATAGAATGGACGATAAAAAAATTTAAAACTACAGGTACAGTAATCAATAATTGCAATGTGAAGAAAATCGATGAAATCAGAGACAAATTGTACAAAAAACGAGAGGGATTTAGACGTAATACTTTGTGTGTAGAGGAGGCCGAAACGACAGCACGAGGCAACTGGAGGAGATTATTGACAAGACCACACCACAATACTCACTTTAAAGTGTTGTAAATACCCACGCTACAAGTCGAAAAAGATTGTTCAAAAAATTAAGAGATGGAGACGAAATACGACGACAGGAATTTCGCTTTGAGATGATGGAGAGGACAAACACTGACAGAGGTTTTTACAAGATATTTGCTTTACTGACGAATGCACTTTACTGGAACAACGAACCCAACATTCAAAATTGACGGTACTCGAGTAACGAAAACCAAAATCGCTTTGTTGAGACAAGGACTCAATATCCACAAAAATAATTTGGCGGAATTCTCGGCCACCTGCTATCCTTGGATCAGCTTTTTCCTTGGACCGAAATTCGAATGCGGAGTACTTGGGAACTTTAGAGGAACAAATTTTACCTGCTTTGAACAACCTGCTCGTGAAAATCAAGAGATTTGGTATCAAATGATGGCTGCCCAGCACACAACAGAGCTGTTATCACTTTGAAAAACGCATTTAATGAATGACATCATAGGCCCGGAAACCACGCAATATCTTGGCCAGCCATGTCTCCTGGATCTTTCGCCAAACGATTTTTTTCTATGGGGACATTTAAAAAGTCTAAGCTTTATACGAATAAAAAATATGAAAATTTAGACCAGCTAAGGAATGTTATTTCAAGGAATGTGCCAGAATATCGATGTACCTCAACTAATAACGTAAGCAAATGAGTTTTATAACGTTTAGTTATTGGTTCGGCAAAGTTAATGGAGGAATATTTGAGCATTTGATTAAATCCTGCGATATTTCGTCATAATTGATTTCTAAAATGATTGCTCGTTTATTGTCTTGCGCACTGTGAGTGCATATGTTGAATTAGCTGTAAACTAAAAATGAAATGCGACGATTCTTTTTGAAATTGCTAAAATTGTGCAGTTTTGACAATGGTATTATATGGATAATGATCTAATTGTCACTGATGTAACGATATGGTGTTTTTATTATTGATTATACAGGGTGCAATGAGATACTACGTTGCAGAAGTATTTAAGCTGTTTACTCTTTACTGGTTGGTTGAAAAATGCCTAAATTTTCATTTTGGGTGGAACTATTGTGCTCTTCAATAAATCATAATGGCATTTCTTTTTTCTAAAATAATTAGGGGAGCCAATATTCACTTCAAATTTACATGGGATTCCCCTATGTCCCGCTCGCGAGCAACACCCGGTATATATATATATATATATATTTTTAATTTTAATTTATATAAATAATATAAAAATAATTTTTTAATGCTTTTTTAAAATGTAAAATAAATTTGTACGGGTTTTTTATTCTCCCTACCTAACACCTTTTGTTTTTTAAAACTTTGCCCAAAATACTTTTTGGTAAATTGTCATAAACCAAATTTTTTTTTAAAACCCTTTTTTTTCAGACACCCTGATATGTTTAATTTTTTTTTAAATTTAGGGGTTTTTTATCACGGCTGTCAGTTGTTAATTTTGAAAAATTTTACATATGGTATTTTAGTTTTTTCCCAATGATAAATGTATTTTTGGGGAATTTGGGCTCTTCTGTTTTTCCTATTAATTTAAATATATTTGTGCACAAAACAAAGTAATTTTGTTTCTTTTACACACTCGCGAACAATTAGGGGGAAATTTACTTGCTCTCTTTAACTTCCCAATTTGTTAATTTTAAAATTAGAACCTAAAAATTATTACAAACCCCAAATTTTAAATTTAAATTGTTTAACATCCTAAAGCTGTTTTTTCAGTATGAAATTTCCTTTGCAATTTTTTTATGCCAATTAATTTAATTTTTTTTCAATTTGAAATTTATGGGTGAATTTGTTTTAACAAAAAAGGGTTTAAATAACTACTGATATATTAACTTGTTTAATTATTTTTGGGAAGATTTGTAAGTATAAAATAAATGCAGAAATGATGTTTTAAATTGTTATTTATACATATCACATAAATATATTTTAACAACGCTGGAAAAAAATTGCAAAAAAGTACCCGCATTTTAATGTTCTTTTATTTATAAAGACAGAAATGGAAAATCTAATATTCTTTTATAATTTCTGCCGTTTTGGCTAAATATTTTCTTCAGTGAAATTGGAAGCCCAAAAGTTGTTTTAGGATGTGCCCTAATCCAACCTATTTTATAATTTTCCAGTATGGTTTCGTATTTCTATACATATTTTGTTGCGGAGAAATCAACAGTAAACCCTAAACATCCAAGTGGTGTATAATTTAATGCTAATTTATAAACAAACAAATTCCAAAAGTAAGGTTAAGTAAAAAACCCCAAGGGCACATTTATGGTTTTTTTGATCTGGAATTTGGTGCCTAAATTCAAAAGTGACTAAAAAACTGAAAAGAAATTGAGATCATGTTAAGGCGTCAGATTTACTGAGAAAATTTTTTTTTGAATTTCTCGTATCAATTTAGAACGGGAGTAACAGTGTTTTCATAAACGGCTTTATTTTATTTTTTTGTTTTAAGCTGATTAAGATTAAAGTTGATCTTGGGGAAGAACAAATGGCGTTAAAGAGGGTGAAGAAATGGGATATATTTAAAACTAGATTCATTATCAACGTAGTAAACAATGTTTTTTTTAACGACTTGAATATAATTTCTTTGTTTTAAGCACATAAATAAAGTTGATCTTGGGGAAAAACAAATGGGTAAAAACAAGCTAAAGAAAATGGTATCAGGTACAAGGCGTTAGATTCATCTTGAAAATTTTTAAATTTCTTTAACCAAATAAGGGAAAGTAGAACAAGTTTTTATAAACGATTGATCAAAATTTCTTTTTTCCAGCTACACGTGAAAAATAGTTGATCTTTAAAAGAAAGGGAAAAAAAGCTGAAGAAAACCAGCTAAAAAATGGTTTCATGTTAAAAGGCTAGATTCATCTTTTAAAGTTTTTTTTATATTTTTACCGAAATTTTAAAATAGTAAACAGTTTTTTTTTAAACGACTTATTAAAATTTCTTTGTTTTAAGCTACACGTGATAATAGTTGATTTTAGGGGAAAACAAATGGCGTAAAAAAACTAAAAAATGGTTTTCATTTAAAGGGTTTAAAAAATTTCTCAAAAGTTTATTTAATTTCTAAAAGAATTTAAGAACGTAGTAAACAGTGTTTTCATAAACGACTTGATTATATTTCTTTGTTTTAAGCTACACGTGTATAATAGTTGATCTAGGGGAAACAAATGGCGTAAAAAAAACTAGAAATTAATGGGATCATGTTATAAGGCGTTAGATTCACTCAAAAAAGTTTTATTTCAATTTCTCGTACCGAATTTAAGAACGTAGTAAACAGTATTTTCATAAACGACTTAATTTTAGTTTCTTTGTTTTAAGCTACACATGAATAATAGTTGATCTTGGGGATGGGCCAATGGCGTAAAAAGAAGCTAAAAGAAAATGGTATCATCTTACAAGGTGTTAGATTCATTTTTATAAACGACTTCATTGAAATTTCTTTGTTTTCGGCTACACGTGTTTATTAGTTGATCTTGGGGAAAACACATGGCGTAAAAAAAGCTAGAAATAAATGGGACCATGTTATAAGGCATTAAATTTATCTTGAAAAGTTTTATTTAAATTTCTCGTACCGAAGGAACGTAGTAAGTAAGCAGTGCTTTTATAAACGATTTAGTTATAATTTCGTTTGATTTAAGCTATACGTGAATAATAGCTAATCTTGGGAAAAAGCAAATGGCGTAAAAAACGCTGGAAGACAATAAAATCATGTTATAACGCATAAGATTTATCTTAAAAGGCTTTATTAAAATTTTTGGTGAGAACTGGGTATTTTGATTTAACAATTTTAACTTATAAGCAAAAAAATATCGTAGTAACTAGAATTTATAAAGTTACAAATACTAAAATGTAAGCTAATATTTTATATAGTTAAATATGGACAGTGTAATATAGTTAAATATGGACAGTGTAACCTGGTACGAGCAGCTTAATGCTTCTTAATATCGCACTTCCGCTCAAATAGTATGATAACGCAAAAAATTAAAAACTTTTCTAAGTATCGTTCGTAAAGTATGTTTTCTTTTTTAATATTTTAAAAGCGTCCACAAAGGCCTTAAGCAGGGCCGCAGCGAACAGCTTCTTATTGGGGGTGATTTTGGCGCCCCTAGCCCAATTTTTAAATTTAGTATCCTGCGTCACACGCTTACAGAAAAGCTTTGTTTTCTACCCACCGACGGGCTGTAGAGGATATGTTTTTTTTGTTTTTTTCGCGGCTTCTGCTCCACAGAGTTCGCAAGTATAATTCCTCTGGCATCTTCCAACAGAGTAATACATAGTGCCACTTTTATGCATTTTTTTACAGTCCAATTTAAGCGGTCCCAAACTTTCCACTTTCTTCGTTCGTTTATTCCCAGAGTGTCCCGACTGGAATCTACTACACGCAAAAGTTTTCCTTTTCCCAAATCCAATAATATTAAGTTTTGTGTGAATAAACTCTCTTTTATCACACTGAAGACACCCACGCTACGTTAGTATTTAAGCCCAAGCTTTCGTGGACTGTAACACTGGATTATTAAATATGATAAATAATTAAATAAACTCAGTTCCACTATCTTGCCCTTCTTTTATCATAAATTTGGTGATAAGTACACTAAACTATCATACAATGTTTGACATTTATCAAAAATAGTCGTGTTTGCATTTTTGGTAAAAATAAAAAACTAATAGAAATATCGACCATTTAAACAGCAGGCTATGAAGTGTCGCCATCTAATCTTTCCATATTAAAGCAAATGATATAAAATCTAATATTAAACAATTAAACGCGGTAAAGAAAACTAAATAATTATATTGAATAATTTTAAATATTCTGTAATAGTTTTCCTTAAAAACCAAAAATGTTGTACAAAAGATCAGAAAAACAGTGTATTAAGTTTGAATTTGACATTTGTTATTAACTTTATCCATGGTTACAGTTATTTATTATAACTTCGGACCTGACCGTATTAGATATTCATTGTGCAAACTCAGCCGGGTTTTTCTCCTATACCCGCTTGACTTTTTTGCCCTACATGCGTGGACAAGATTGTTCTACAGCACTGGGCTTCCCTAAATTTTCAAACTTTCTTAAGAACACCAAAAAGGAGCCAGAAATAAATTTTCTAAACCATAAACCATATCCCTAAAATTTTAATTTTACTGGTGCAATTTCTACCTATTTTTACATAATTGCATAAAAAATATAGGTATAAAGTTATGCAGGTATGTGGTCACAAACCTGTATTTTTAGTGAATAAATCTATGAGACTTACAGTAAACATTTTTTCGCGAACTAACTGTTAACTACCGCGCATCCCCCCTCGCTGTTCTTTAGCACAGGTTAAAAAGAAATAGTCAGATAAACGGGTTCAACGCGGTATGTCAAAATGATGAGTGTCTTTGTAGTCGTCTGCAAGAACTGATCCATACTTTTTGTAAACTCGTTTTCCTTTTTTTGTTTTTCACGGCGGCTGGCAGCACCTGATTTTTTTAAATTTTTGTATTTTATGCATTTTATTTTTTATCTATACAAAAAAATATGTTTTTAATTATAAAAAACTTATTCTTAACTAACCATCACTAACACACAACACGCCATGAACAAGTATTAGTATTTGCACTAATGCACTTTAAGCAGCACGCAGTGAATATAAAACATAAAACCAACAAAAAAAAATGACAAAAAAACTATATAATTTACTGTTAGCTAATAAAGTTTGTCGGTAATCTTATAAGATAAATAAATGTATTCCCAAAAGTCTCAATTGCTTAAAATACTTTAATAAAGTACAGACAAATATTTAATTGTTAATATCTGTATCAAAGCCCATATGTAATAATAAATCTCGGTCAAAGCCATAAGATTTCGGTGGCGTTAGACAAAACAAGACGCGAAAAATGGCATTGTATACACAAATAATAGATTTTTTAAGGTTACAACGCGTTACAGAATAGCAAATATCAATTTTTATGCTGATGTATTTTTTAAATAGTATTCTTTTATTTTGGGTAATTGCGATTTTAAAAAAACTTCTTTCTTAATTTGACGCCCCTTTAAAAAAAATATTGAAGCGGTCACGATATATGCCATGCCCATGCCATTTAAGAGAAGTTGTTGACAAAATAATTCATGTTATTGGATATTTTGCTCATTTAGAAAATATATTGTTAGCAATGCTTGCTGATTCGCGTATTCATATCCGAGAATTGGGGTTAAAGCGCATTTTATACGAAAGTTTCAAATATCAAAGATTAATTTTAAAGCTAATGAGTACTTTGAGTTAATAAACCGGCAATCAAGGTTGTTACTAAGCCCCAATAATAAACAATTTTCTGTCAATGAATTTTAAAGAAAAATCTCAATTCCTAACCCAATGTCCTTTTAAATGTCCCTTGTCATTCCCAAGCTGTAGAAAGATGTGTTAAGTTAATGACAAACCCTTTATCATCTTTTGCGTACCAGATAAAAAGTTTAAATTTTTATTAGATGTCAAATAGCTTCCCGCGAAATTTTGCCAAAATTTGACACTAAATCAGACTTTTTAAATGCCTTGATTTGAAGGGCCAGAACAGCTAAGGAGGGTCGGTGAGTGGAACTCGACATCCAGCCACCTCCTCTATGGTTAGTTCTGGGCTGTTTTATCTTATTACAAGCAAAGAGATGCATAAAATGTAAATATTTATATGTTAATTTATTCTGATGAAAGTCATAATTTGGAAGAGCTTGGGGCACCGGAAAACATTATTATATGAAGCTCAGTTTTTTTTATATAAAATTAACCTTATATGTAGCCACTTTTCCGCATATAGGAAAAAACAAATTAGGAAAAAAATATTTTTTGCCATTTTCGCTCCACCCTAATTAAGGGTACTAATTAGAAGACAGTTTCCCAAACTTACTACGCCTTTTCCTATTAGAATGAAAACCTTCCACGCCCCCCTTCATAGTAAATTTTGTGGGTACCTATGTAAAAAACAAGTATTAATTTAAAAACAAAATATTTTTACTATTACGAAATACAACATTATAAGTTGTTAAAAGAAAAACATAAAGAATATAAGCTAGTGCTTGCATTTTCTTTACGAGTAAACCTAGTCCTGGTTATGTATTAAAAAGTGCACAACGAGCCACTGGCAACATCAAGTTAATTCCGGTACTTAGTCTTGTTTTAACGAGGATTTGAAATGCCTTTTCATACAAGAAAGACCTTTCAATCCATAAACAATTTTTCTACCCCAAAATCCCCGTTGAGACATACATAAATAAAAAGAAAACATTTGGCTGCAACATCTGGTATCTGAAATTTTCAAGAGAAAATAATTTTGTTTTACCTCCCGTTCCTGACATCAACCCTTACAGATTTCCCCGTGGATCAAACCAAAAATTAAATCTGATCTTTCTTTAATTAGAAACACAAAGCAAGAAACCAATCCTGAATTATTAAAGACCCTTTTTTATAAACTAATACATGAAAAATACAATAACCACAACATAATTTATACAGATGGATATAAATATTAATTACTGGGTCCGCTTTTTACCACACACAGAAAAGGCAAAATACAAACTTAGTAATATAAATAGATACACACTGCCGAGTTATTTGCAATCGCTAAATCTCTAGAATATATCAAGAATCTTTCTCCAAAACGCTGGGAAAAGTTTCTGACTCAATAAGCTTCCATACAATCCATCAAAAGTATTTTCAACCATGATATTAATTCCCCATATAACAATTTAATAACAGGGAAAATTTGGGGTAAGGGCCATTCATTAAAATTTTTATGAACACCTAGTCAATCGGAATAGATGGTAACGAAAAAGTAGGGTAAATTAGCAAAGAGCAAAAAATTCAAGTAACATTGATACATATATGTACTCAAGCCGAGACATAATTCCACAAATAACAAATACTGTTGAAAACATGATACAGATAGAATGGGATATGATCGAAGGTAACAATAAACTTTATGAAATCAAACCCAAATTCTTTACAAAATGCACTATAAATAGCAAAAGATAAGAAAACCATGGTTATCTATAAAAGACTTAGAATTGGCCACTCTAGATTAATTCCCCGAACATCTCTTAAAATGAAGATCCTTTTATACTGAATGATTGTCAAACTCCCATTACTATAAAACATGTAATCTCCGAATGCCAACAATCTGCAGATATTAGAAAAACACATAATATTTCATTGGATTTTAAAAAAGTTTTAGCATGTACAGATAGGAACATAACAAACATTATTAATTTTCTGAAGGCGACCGGACTATATAATAAAATATAATTTAATATGGAATGTTAAACGGCGCTAAATGGCCCCGCTGCAGATGCGCCTTAAACCCAAAATTTTTTTTTTTCTCTCTCTCTCTTTTCTCTCTCCTTACAAGAAGGTCGAAAAAGTTAAATATCATAGAACAAAATTTCGCTGCAGACTTCAAAATATTTATTAAAATAATGACTTTCCATTTTTTCAAAATCATATTTGGCAAAAATATGCTTATTTTCCCAAAACCCTTTTTCTTGCATTTCTTCTAGCAGGCAGTCGATATTAATGGGTTTGTTGACAATCTGTAAATAACTTCATAACAAGATTTCAAGAAGTACATCCCTTCATTAATGTTTGTAAACCAGGACCACGCGTTTTTGGGTTTGAAAAAGTGGCTCCACTACTTGGTTTCTTTCCTATTTACAATGTTGCCACGATAGAAAAAATTCATAAAGTTTTTGCCAATTTATTTTTCTGTGACAATTAACCAGCTTCTAAACTCCGAACAAAGCAAAAAATGTGTAAATCATTATTACTGATTATAATAACCCCCTCAAAATTAAAATTTTTAAAAAAATTGGGAATCAGTGCTGGTTAGTGGTCCAAAGAACACACCTTATGGGGGAAAAAATATTATGTTGGCAACACAGCAAGCTCTGTTTCGACAGTAGACTTCCCCCTTGACACATGACAGACCATTGTTGGCGTTAGCGGTATTTGGTTTTTGGATATTTTTTTTGGAAATTTTTTGATTTTTTTGATCAAATATTTTTTAAAAACGAACCTACAAGCTTAAAACAGTTCTTTCAGAACTACTTTTCATATTTCGAGTTTTAAAGGTAAAGTACATGTGTTTTTGTTATTGAGGGTTACGTAAATAAAACTGTTTTGTTTATTTTTAAGAAAATGTTTAAAAATTGTGGACTGTGGAACAAGATGCCATTATAATAATGGCACATTTTAGAAGTGCAACTCGTAATGAGGATGAACTTGGTAATATTCTCGCCAAAGTTGCATGGACCAGTTTAGAGAAAGGTTTCCTGACAATCTTGTTGAGTACGAAACATTTGTCCATCACAGACATGTGCTAATCAATGCGTTTTGAAAATAAGAATTGCATTTGTAAGGGTAAGTCCACGGGAAGGGCCTACCGTGCTACAGACTGTTCTTGATATACATGTCGAATGGAGCACATTCAGAAATCATTGGAGAAGTTCCCACTTAGTAAGATACTATTTTAAATAAAATTGAAATACTGCTTTACAGTGACATATATTTTTTTAGAAATGTTTGTTAGTTCTTGCCCTAAAGCACTAACCAAAACTTGAAATGCATCCATAGTCACAGTATTGCAAGAATTCCTTTCACTCAGATTTTAGAAAAGAGGGTGCAGTTTTGTCAATGGTTTGATGAGATTCTTAACAATGAATGTGTTTGACCTTACTTTCTTCTCTGATGAAACGTGGTTTCATTTGTCTGGTTAAAATAATTGGAATTTTTTGTACATTGTTTTATCTTAATTTCTTTTAGCATGTATTAGTTCTCTAATTTTTTTATTATGTAACTTAGTAATGTAATTTATTAATAATGTAAAAATAAATCCATGTCATGTCCATCATTTTAAGTCGAGTAGTTTTATTTAAATAATATGAATAAACTGTGTAAACTAAGAGTTAATGACTTGAATTTTCCATTAGTTTAAATTGAGTAAAATCAAAGGTATAATAAAATATATTAACAGATCTTCGCTAAACCCAACATAGTCAAGGGAACATGGCACCGTAAAGGCTATGAGGTTTTGTGAGTAAGATGGATTCAATGTTTCTTGCATTCGAATGTATAAACATATAGAAACTTTGTAAAACAAATTTAATTAATGGGAAATAATAACTGCATTTTTGCATTATAAAAATGCATTTGCGAAATGCATCTAAAGTTGAACATAAAAAATATAACTAGGTAAAATGATGCAAATGGGCCGAATTTGTTACTCAGGGGTTTTCGAGGTCGTTGAACACTCATATGATATTGACAAGGGCCAGGAGTACAATCGCGCTAAGGATGGTAAACGTCGTCTTCTAAAGTTTTACAACAAATCTGTAATGTCGATCCAACTGTGGTAAAACTCCACTAGACCACGTTTACACTATCCTTAGCGCGCACCAGGTGTCCGTAGGCCTTGCCAATCCTCATAGTCAGCGACCTTGAAACTCCTGAGTAACAAATTCTCATTTTCATCATTATTTACCTAGTTATCATTTTTTAAATTGCAAACTTAAAATGTAATTTAAAAATGATTTTTTTAACGCAGAAATGCAGGTTTTTATTTACCAATAATTAAATTTGTTCACAAACTTTGTAGACGTTGATACGAATCGAATGCAAAAACCTCATCAAATCCATCTTACTGCACAAAAACTTGACTAGAATTTTTTGTACCTAAATCTAGCAAATTAAATTATTGACAAACAAGATACCCAAAACTAAATGCATACAAAAATTATCCAAAAAGGCTGTAATAACTTGGTTTAAATTACAATTACTTGAAAAAATGATGATAAATGGTAAATTTTCTAACCTTAAAAAAATGTTTTTGACATTTAAATATCGATTTTAAAATGCCCGGCGCCAATGAATATTTCTAGGGATATTTTATTGAATTTTGTGCAACCTCTGAATAGGCAACCCGCAACATTTTTGGTCACGTGGTTTACAAACATTAATGAAGACCCTGTATTTCCTGAACTCTTTAGTAACCTTCTCCAAATGTAAATTCCTATTAAATATTGATTAGTATGGCGTTTTAAACAGTTCAATTGTGCATAACAAATTTCCGTCAGTTGTAACCAAGGAAGTTTAAAGGTGTATGGAAGCCCAATGCTATGGCCCATTCGATCAAAAAATGTCCAGCCCAGTATGGAAATAACTGTCAGAGTTGGCCCCGTCGATTCTGCGCAATAACAAAATTCCACGAAATAATTTAATGTGTTAGCTACTTACACACTGATAAATCAGTGTGTAGTTAGGCAACACATTATATTTTTATGAGAGCTGGAGTACCCTTTCTGGTGCAACGGCGCGCGCGGCGCGTATGAAACTATATCCGCGCTGTACCATCAACCGTCGTCGTCGTTTCATCATTCGTCATTTTCGTTATGGTTTGTGCCCTTTGCGCCGTATAATTTCGATTGTTTTGCTTTGTGTGATTATATGTTGTGGTTGCAGAAGTTTTTTGGATTGATTAAAACCTTCTTATTTTAGTGATTAGTTTATTTAAATGTGACCATGATTTTGTGTTTATTGTTTGTTACTTATAATATCGAAACAAAATGACTATAGGTTGTATGGTTTTGTCTTGCAAATCCAAGGGTAACATACCCGGCATTTTTTACTTTAATTAAGTATTTCTTTTATTTAAATTAGGTGCTTCTTATAAGACGTAACGTTAGGTAACCGAATAAATAATAATATATCAATTATGAATAATAAAAAAATAAAATTTCAGTGAGAAAAGTAAGGCAATCTTAACTATCTTTTAGATGATTTCCACAATGTTTGTGTATTTCTGTGGATTGTTAAAAAGAAATAAGGTTTAGATTTAGGTACTTTTATTTCATTTAATAATTTAGTACATTCTTTTAAAGGATCAAAATTATTAATTACTGGGCAGACCAGGCAAATTTTTATATATGCTGGTCCCTCTAATTGAATGAAAGAAAGTACAATTTTATATTAAAGTTCCTTTTTGCTTTTTCTGTATTTGTTTAAAAAGAAATTAGATTTTTGGTTTCTTAATCTTACATTATCAACTTTTTAAGCTCGACATACTGTAGACACATAATATTTAACGAATACTGTTGCAATGGATACTCAGGTACCAAAGGTTACTAAACAATTTTAACCAGTGTTATTCTGTCCCATGAATGTTTGTTATAAGTGAAAAGTATATGTCTAAAAAGCAGTTATAAAAATTTTCACTTTTTAATGTACAACCAGAATCTTAGGATTAGATTAAACTTATTTACACTATCTTGCCCTTCTTTTATCACGAAATTGGTGATAAGTCCATGAAACTATCATACAATGTTTGAAATTTATTTTAAAAAATCGTGTTTTTATTTATTTACAAAGATTTTTGGTAAAAATACAAAACTCCTAAAAATATCGACCATTTGAATAGAAGGCTGTAAAGTGGTGCCATCTATTCTAACCATATTATATCAGATAATATAAAATCCAATATTACACAATAATTTTAAATATTCTTCAGTAGTATCGTTTAATAATCAACAATTTTGTGCAAGAAATAAAGAAAAACAATTAATGTTTGAATTTGACATTTGATGATGTCAACTTTATAGATAGTAACAAAGAATTATGGAAGTCCGGCCCTGACCTACTATTCATTGCGCAAACTCCGTGGGGCCAATCCCCCTATTCCCGCTGCCCTGCACGCCTGGACAATTTTGTTCTACAGTACTGGGCTTCCATACACCTTAAACTTCCTTGGTTGTAACGCATGAGCAAGTTTAAAATTTGAATTCAGCAGGTCAAAATACATATGAATCACAATGAAACTCCGTGGATTTTGCTCGCTCCTACACTATTACATAAAATCTTAAAAATCTACATACAAAACCCACGTTTATCAAATCACTAACAGTATCCATGCACCTGCTTTGATCTTTTTATTTTGGTGAATACTATTTGGACTGAATATATATGTCGCCTCTGTTTTCTTTAGCAATCAGGATTAAAATCATGCAAAACCAGTTTAATGTATTCACAATCCAGTGGTTTATATAGTACTCTATCTCATGGGATCGGTAAAACATGTCAGTCATTTTAATTTTTGTCTGCATACATTAGAGTATCTCGAGACATAATCTGAAAATTACGGTAATTAAAAAAATTACCAAGTGCCCAAAGATAAATGGTTTTCAGTAATATATAGTTTTGGGTAAAAAAAATTACATTCACTTGGATTAGGCGGTTAGGTAGCTAATAATAACGTATTAAATTATTTTATAGGGAAACATCGCGTAGGCAGTAGTGTGGATATATTTAAATTATAGTTTATTAAATTAGGTTTAGAAATAAAGGATGCTGAAGCTGATGATACATGAGTACGCTTATCTATTTATAGATTTAATCAAACTGGATATTTTATGCTTAATTGGATTATGGACAGTATAAATTGTCATTTTGTAATTATATTTTATTATCTATATCAGAAAAGTTGTTTATCAGAATTAAAAGCAACTTAGAAATATTGATATTTACAGTAAAACATTTCAATGACAATACAAACCAGACTGAATAATTGTATGATTCTATTGCAAGAGTCATAGAAATCGAAAGGGGTTTAAGAAATAAGAGCTGTATTATGTGATATATAAATAAATGCGAAAGGTCACTCACATTTTCATACATTCACTGACTTATCACAAAACACAAAAGTTACTTGACCTATGAAGATGAAATCTAGCACCAAGGTATATAGTAGACGTCAGCTAAGAAGGGATTTTGTAAAACTCCTCCCTTTCTACAAGAGTGAAATGTGAGTTGAAATTGTTTACGAAAATTCGTCGTTTTTGAACTTGGATGTATGAAAATTAGCATGTAGGCAATTGATAACAATTAAAAATCATCTGTTTTAACATTATTCGAATTACATGCCTTAAAGGTGTTAAAAAGAGGATAAAATTCTTACACTGACTAATTTTAAATGTCCATGATGGACAGTATAGATTGTGCTTTTATAATTATATAATCAATATCAGAAAAGTTGTTTATCAGAATAAAAAGCAACTTACAGATATTGATATTTACAGTTAAATATTTCAACAATACAAACCAGTCTGTACAATTGTATGATTTTATGGCAAGAGCCATTGAATCAAAACTTATTTTAAGCAGATTACAAAATAATTTAGTTAAAACGGAGCCGGAATATCCCTCATATATTATTACCTTATCATCATTATGTATTTTACGAAAAAAAATACCTATGATAAATAATACTCTATTTAATTTTGTACCACAATAACCCACCAACTAACCACAACGAAAAAGATTACAACACAAAGCAAATTCTGGGCTCACAAAATAGGATTTAGAAAATTCCATTTAAAACAATTAGAGTATAACCAAAAATTAAGGTTATGGTAAATTTTAATGAACGATTAAAGTGACCACTATTGCTGCACTTAGAAATCATTACGACAACATTTTTTACATTTTTGTTACAGAAGTCGTGACTAAAGGTGTTTATCGCCTCTTCTCCATGTTAGACACCCACAGTACACGAAAACTTCGTAAGATATTTAAAAAATACATATTTAAATATTACAATTTTAAAAAACAGGTTAAAAGTAGCTAGCCCCGGGTAAAGGCAATAAACTAATATGTCTCTTT
Source organism: Listronotus oregonensis (assembly GCA_019359885.1). Taxonomy (NCBI): domain Eukaryota; kingdom Metazoa; phylum Arthropoda; class Insecta; order Coleoptera; family Curculionidae; genus Listronotus; species Listronotus oregonensis. Next base: position 92,264 of record JAHBCN010001052.1, read on the forward strand.
TAAATGGTATTTTAAAAATGCCAGAAATAATTAAACAAAATTAACTAACCAAGAAATTAATTTTCTTTCCTGCATCTTCTCACGCAGAACGTCTCATTTACGATGGTCACCAAGTGTATAATTGGGTGTTATATTAAAAGGAATTCTGGAGTACATAAATTCAGAGAAATGAATCTTAACTATTTTACTACTATAATTTACTTAGCAGGATTTTTTAAATATTTTACTAGTAATAGTTTAAAAATTTAGGGTACATAAAAAAAAGTTACATTTTTTTTTTTTATAATTTAAAATACTACTTGGTACAGAACAAATAAGTTTTTTATTCAAATTATTTTAAAATTTATTTATATAAGAATCTTCGGGAGTTTCTGATGATGCAAAAGTGTTAAATGTTATTATTTAAATGCCTTTGATGTAATAAAAGTATATCTTATAAAAGGATTTTAATTTCTTAGTGATTAGTTATTTAAGGAGAAAAGGAATTTTTATATTTATGCCCAATTTATGGTTCTACTTCTCTTTCATCTGTACTTGTAAGAGGATTATTCTGTAGAACTACAATGATTTTAAAAACGTTTTTATATTACCTCTATACTTAAAAACATAAAAAAAAACATTACAAGTCCGTTTTACGATAAAAAATTGTTTTTTAAATAAGACTTAAATGGATTTAATAGACGTCAAAAATGTCAGAATTTTTTTTTGCTGTTTGTTATATTAAATTTGCCATTGCAGATTTGAATTTAAATGTTTTAAGGAATTTCTGACGAAATATCCACAAACTAGCTGTGCACGTTGGGAAGATCTTTTGGAAATTAATAAATAAATAAATAATTTTTTATTTATATATAAATATATATATATATATATATATATATATATATATATATATATATATATATATATATATATATATATATATATATATATATATATATATATATATATATACAGGGTGATTGGTAAGTAGAGGCGAAAAATGAAGCCCCGAATAACTTTTTTAATTCTGAATCGAAAACTAAGAATACTTTTTTTTCAAATTTTCCTTCGTTTCCAAGATATTTCACTATAAAGTTTTGGAAAAAAAAATAAATCACATTGTGGGTGTTCTAATCTTAGTTGGCGTTTTTAAACTATTGCGTCATATGAATTCAAGTTTGACCGTTGTCAAAAGTTAGACACTTTGGTGCACATGCTTACTAATTATTATGTTATAACCATACACATAAACAATATCACCGTATTCTTCGTTAGTGAACTCCATTTTCTTGTGATTTTTTTAATAACAGATTGACGAGTGTCTAACTTTAGACAAAGGTAAAACTTGATTTCATATGACGTAATAGTTTGAAAGCGCCAACTAAGATTAGCGACACCCACAAAGAGATTTAACTATGGTAAAATAGCATCACATTATGGGATTTATAATTCTTTTATTATTTTTGTGGATCTAGCTTTATAAAATGTTCAACATTGGATTTCCAAATAGATTTTATTAGATTTAAAATAAAAACCCTATCAATTGGACGTTAAGCCTTTGCAGCTGACAAAAACTCCGCAAATTTCAATCCTCTTAGAGATTTTATGAAACTGGCCCATTTAAAACATTCATTGAAACTAGCGTAAATAAGTTAAAATAAACAGCGAATGGTCCATGTTAGCAAAAGAAATAAATATATTTTTTTTAAGATGGCATATTGCGTGTTAAAAGATTATTTTGTAAGAAAAGTAGAGAAGAATATCGTTTTTTGTAACAGATTATCATTTTTCGTATACAGGCAGCACAGGTAACTAATCATAAAAACTAAGTGTTATGGCCCGTGCTTCTTGCAGAGGTCGTAAACATTGCTGGAAAAAAAATTTGAAACCGAGGGATTTAAGCTAAACGTGTTAAGGTCAGTCATCACAACTAAACACTGAGCATTGTGCCAATAAAGCTTTTTGGGTTTATACTAGTTAATTAGCTCTAAAAATAATAAATAGGCTATACCAACATTCAAACCACCAGATTCATAAGACATATCAATAAAAAAGCTTTTCCAAGAATGTAAAAATGGTTTTTAAGTAAACTTAGCTTTTAACTGTATCCCAATTTTCGTTTATAAACTAATTTATTCATATTCTTAGTACAATTTTTTACAGTTTGTTATGAATTCAATGCCTATGAACTACTCTTATTTTTTCGGAAGAGAGGCTTCGGTGGCTAGTGCTTGCTTCTCCTTTATTTTCTCATCTAATTGTTCCATGATGGCTTCGTACTTCTTCTTTATGCTCCGGTGGTTTCCAAGATAGTCTCCATTTATGTTTCCATTGACTAAGATGTCGTTATGAAGTTGCTGGAGGGGTTCCCATTGGCTTCTCACATCGTTTCTCAGGAACTCGTAGCGGGAAATCGGTTTGTTTCTGGTGATCTCTCGCTCGGCTTCGTGGATAACGTATATGAATTTTTGGGTGATCACGTCCTTTCTTCTTAGTCTTTCTTCGTCAGATTGCTTTTTCCATGCCTTTTTCTTCAGTGCCTTAGGTTTTCTTGAAGGTCATCAGATACTTTTTGACTTCGTCATAGAGTTTCTCGATCTGTTCGAAATACTTCACAGTGAAATAATTGTGCCCTATCTCTCCTAATTCTAGGAGTATTTAATTGCTTTCTTTGATTTTTTCCCATATTTGGTCTGCTTGTTGAAGTCGTTGAAGTATATAGGCTGGAGTTTTCCTCGTCGATGAATCTTTTTTGGCGTTTGTCAATAGTTGCTTCAATTCTTCTGCCAAACTCTGTTGCTGTTTGGCTAAGGTATTGCTTTCTTCCATTGCAATCTAATTACTGTAATCACTTCACAAACTTTCGTGCTTTGACGATCACTTTTAATTACGGATTTTTACGGATTTAATTCTTAGATCAGAACTTTGATTTCACGCACTCTGGCGACTTAAGGTTCGAAGGACCATGATAGGAATTAGGGAGGGTTTTCTCCTAATCCTTTTATTCCCTAGTTTCCTAGGTTGAGTAAAATACGTTTTAACAACTGTACAATACTGGTTTTATTAATTTCAAAATGCACAATTTATACAAATTAGTGTAGGTCATTTCGTGATATTGTACCAAATCCTTCGGTCATTTTGCGACGCATGTTTATTTACATGAGTAATATTTATGTTATTATACTACTAATAGAATGATAAGAGTATCATAATCGTACGGTTGTTACATATAGATTAATATAAATATGCTAATATATATAAAAATGCAATTTTTTAGAAAAAATGTCGTTTAGACACTGCCATTAGACTAGGTTAGCAATAGGACCGTCACGTCTGTACGCATTGAGAACTGTGACGAAACTTATATAAATTTTGTAAACTTTGGTATTATGAACAGTGGCGTAGCTACGTACCCTGGGGCCCCGGGGTAAAATTGAAATAGGGGACCTATCTAAACAGATTAAAATATAAATACTTAAAAAGTGCAGAACTCCTTTATTATAAGCTTCTTATCGCCAGCTGTAGTGCAGTGTCATGCAGTATAACATTTTTAAATAAAAATAACACAATTTAATGCTAAGAAGACCTACTTTGCAACAGCATACCGCAAATATCTACATTATGTAGCACCCAAAAGTAAGCCCCAACATTATCTGGACATATCGTTTGCGCAAATAAATAAAATAAATAAAAGAGTTAAAATATTAATAATAATATGAATTTAAATAATAACCCAAAATGAAATTCAATCTATGAAATTTAAAGCGCAATTAGTTACAACAGTTTAAAAAGAGCAAGAACGTAACACTTCTTTAAGATTGATCCGCTCATAAAAAATAATATTCATTTCTGAAACTCAAACATTTTCTAATTATTTTTTTAATGTTTTGATGATTTTACATCAAGTTTTTTTCTTTTTTTACCTTGTAGAGACTATAAAAGAACGACATGTAAGCTTTTTATTTTGATCTATAATACAGGATTACAGGAGCATTTCTTACAAATTTCAATCTTTCCTAACTAAGTTGCTTAAGTTTAAGCCTTTTAAGATTTGATGGCGAGGGGCTTAAAAGTGAAATTTTTTTATTTAATTAAAATATTTATTTACATTTTTAGAAGATCGCTAAGGAAACCGGGCAGCCCCCATGAACTTGGGGACCCGCCCAGCCTTCTGATAGATACGCCACTGATTATGAAGGGCGGCAAAAGAGTAACTGCAAGCAGCTGGCCAACAATAATCATTTAATTTTCTGGCTTTGTGTGGGTAAATAAGGCGCACGTGCGCTTGTGATCCTTAGGGATACTCGTCACTGCTTTGAACTATCATAATATGTTTTTTTTTTAAATCCTGGAATTTAATTATTTTTCAAGATGTCTTTAAAGATAAACTTAATTTATTTTTATTAAAAATAAGAATCAAATTACAAAATTCTAATAATAGGAATTTTTGAAATATGTACTTTACTCATCGATTGGTGGCACGTGCCTAAAGTCCACGGGGGTTACATTCCTGTTTAAAGTGATTTATGTGTGTAGCCATGGAAATATGATCGGTTTTATGTTCAGGTCTAGAGGGTAAAAGCACCCCAGCATGATGTTACACAAACAAACCGTATTGAAAATTCATAGGAGCTATACAGAGTGTTTCAGTTATGATTTTTATACGTATGGGCAGACTGGCCATAAATGAGTTAGGGATATTAGTCCAGGAATATTTAAAAGTTTCGTTTTTAAGGAGGTAAATAATATAGTGTGATTTTTTTTGCAAATATGTTTTTTCCGGTCCCATTGTGAAATTTTGTTGGAAATACTCCCAAAAAATTAACCTGAAAGTTTCGGCCCTGAATATTAATATTTAGTACTTGCCCAAAGGGTGTGACGATTTTCCATTTAAAAAACAAGTAAATTTTGGTCTTTTTTTAATTTCTATAACTCAGCAGCATTTTATGTCATCGTCTTGCCCAAAGATGTTTTTTTTTAAATTGAATGCTCTACAAAAGTGTCCATTGCGGCAAAATCGCAACTCACACCGGTGAGGTAGTAGGGTCACTCAACCTAATATTTTCATAAAATTCTCGTTTTTTTTATTCATTTTCTCATAAATGACAAGAGCTACGTAAAAAAGATAATGATAAAGTTGTTGGAAATTTAATTTCCTACAAAAAAGGTCTTTATAATCGAATTATTGATAAGACTAACAGTTGTCGAAATATTTGGACTTTAATTAATTTTAATATGAAATTTTCACAAATTATAATTTGTAGTATTAGAATAGTAAAATTAATTTAATTTAAAATTAACAATTTAATTTAAAATTCTTAAGTAATCCCGTCTTTGGGCAAGAATAACATAAAATGCTGCTGAGTTACAGAAATTAAAAAAAAAGGATCAAAGTTTACCTGTTTTTTAAATGGAAAATCTTTACACGCTTTGAGCGATTACTTAATATTAATATTAAGGACTGAAACTTTTAGGAAATTTTTTGGGGTTTTTTCAACAAAATTTCACAATGGAATCAATATAATATATATATATATATATATATATATATATATATATATATATATATATATATATATATATATATATATATATATATATTTTATATATATATATATATATATATATATATATATATATATATATATATATATATATATATATATATATATATATATTATATATATATATATATATATATATATATATATATATATATATATATATATATATATATATATATATAATTATATATATATATAATACGTCAGCTATAAAAGAATTTTGGGAAACGTCTTCCTTAAGAAGTAATATGGGGCAGTTAAAGTGGGGATGCAAGCTTGGAAAGAAAAATCATTATTTTTGAAGATATAAATATGAAAAATGAAAAGTGGTAGTATTTTTGAAGTTTTGTATTGTGAAGTTGTGTATTAGAATTAGTTAGTTAAAGTTGGAATTAAAATTGTTTATTTTGTTTTCTTGCTATTAAAAACTATCAAAACACCAATCTGAATAAATTTTGAGAAACAGATACAATATTAAATTGGGCCCTAGAAATATTTATTTATGGTTAGTAGTTTGATGAGTGACTGTAGGACAACACCACGTGCTGTTGTGTGTCCATCCAATTTTATGTTGCACAGAAGGTCCCTTCTGGATAAAATAGCCCAGTCGTCAGTCGTTAATGGGATGGTATTTAAACATCGTTGACCTGGGGTTGGTGAAACCTCTAATCTACGTTACCGCATACTTAGGGTTTGTTTCCCAAGATCGAAAAAAATATAAAAATAATATCCATTATTTAAATATAAGTAAAAAGTAAGTAAAATATTAGCCTTCGTGGCTACCCTAAAAATAAAATAAAATATGACAGTTCACGGAAGATTCTATGAATCCTAGGACTAGTTACCGCTGGTGCCGGGCAGACGTTTTACCTATTTTTTCCCATTTCCACCAACAGCAATGCGAGTTCTGACGCCGAATAAGCCTAATTTCTTTTTATGATTTATTAAGGTACTTGTAAATTGTTATATTAATGATTTGTTTTATTGATTGATATCTGTTATTTTTAACGTTTTATGGCTTTCGGTTATTATCTTTATTGTCTAAATTTTTTTTTTGTTTTATTTTTTTTTACATGCCCTGCAGAGATGGGCAACCAATGGTGTCGGGGCATCCAGCTTGGCGCGAAACATGATGGGAGTCTCGACATTGCTGGTTAGTTAGAATAATCCTGCACTGGGACCTAGTGTCGGTAAAAGTCCGACAAACGCTGGGATAGTGTTAGCCTTCAGCCACACTACCTCGATTTTTATTTTTTTTTAATTGCCTTCTCTTTATTTCTATTGCCTTTTTAAATTTAATTTTTTTTTTGGCGTGAACCTTCTGTTCGCTATCATTGCATTGCATTTAGTTTCTTAATGGATTTTCAGAGCGTATTTTCTGATATGGTTACCTTTTTATTTCTATTGCATGTTTAAGTACCAAAGTATGCTGATATTGCATTGCTCGACACCCTTTTAACATCAAACCAGTACAAATAAAAAAAAATATTTAAAAATTAGGATAAATGTCTAATTAACATTTTTTTGACCAATATTAAAAAAATAGTACATTGCATAAACATAAATTATATTAAAATAAATTAATTTATTATTACCATTAATTGGACAGTTTTTTTGTTATATTGTAAACCATCACCACTTGGCTAATTTGTGAATAAATAGGACGTTCGCACATTAGTCTCAAATTACTAAATGTAAACAACAGACATTTGTTTCAAAACCATTAAAATGAAATTCTATATTTATTTTGCCCTGGGATCTCTTGCAACATATATTATTATATGTGTTCATATTTTTGGAAGTAACTATTATTTAAACAAAATAATACAATCCGTTGGTTTATTATTTATTTTAATTATTTTTAGCCATTAAAAAGCTACATAAAATATATATTTTTAATAATGTAAAGTAGGGTTAAGAATTTTTATCAGCATGGCGAATTTTTAAGCTCCGGGGCACACCTTTGCTATTATTACGCTTAATAATACTAATAAGAAATTTTTTCAAAGAAATTTTTCTGTCCAAAAAAAATCCTGATATTTCTTGCATAAATTATTAGATTAAAGTTTAAAACAACGTAGAATTTCTTTTGTCAAAATGAAACCTAAAATTTACTTAAAACATAATTCTGTAATTGTCATTTATTTTAAAAATTTTCTTTTTAAATACTACACACTTTAAACATTTTAACTTACAAGACTACCAGCTAGCAACATATCTTTTGACATGCATTTAGCACATGTTAGTTTGGAGCAGTTGCAATAACAATACATAGTCATCACAACTTGTTAATTTTCTTTTTCTCTATTTATTATATTTATTTGTAAATTGATACACAACGTTTGGGTCAGGATGTATTACCAGCCGTTTTCAAGTGATGTGATAACTAAAGGATTACAGCTGGTAGTTTGTCACCAGCCTAGGGAAGGGATATGGTTTGTTCGGCGATAGCGTGAGCTCGCTCTATCAGCCGAAAAACCATATCCCTTCTTGAGTCTGGTGACCGGCTATCGTTGGAGGAGGTCAGCATGTGGTAAGGTAATACCGACCATACGCTTCCTCATTCCAAGTGAGGCGTACCATGTCACAATAGACTGGTTGCCGCTGGACATGGATCTGTTGGGGTAGAAGGATTGAGAGATTGCTCTCTCCTTTAAAATTTGGACCCCTGGCTTGAACATCGAGCATTGAGCGTCTTTTCATTCAGTGTAACATCGCTTGGCTTAACATCGCCTTGCGAATTATCGTCGGCTATTGCCCTACGATAACGCTAACCTTCGCTTCAGCTGGCTTTCGCTTGGCTGAATGAGTTAGTTGTAGACACTGGTGAGTAACATTGTTTCGTTCTTCTGAACACTTCAGACGGGTAGTATCAATACGTGACGACGTACAGTTATCATGACTTATTTAATTTGACAGTTGTCAGTCTCACTCCATTTTTTAAATAAATAAATTGCTAGTATGTTATATGCTACTTTATTTAAAATTCTCATTTTTTATGCAGTTTTATATGAACTTGTTTTTCATAATTGGGAGTTTTCCTACATTCTTCCAGACATCCTGTACACAATATTAATATAAAAGTTAGTATATAGTGATTTTAATCTAATTTATGTTGTTCCATCTATGGTTACACAAATAAATTTAAACTAATTTGGAACTAATATTTTTCACCAGCTACAATTAAACAAATTATTAAAATTTTAAACAAACCTAAGCTTTGTTTATGTATAAAAATGGTTTGCTTTTATTTATACAACAAAAATTCTATACTATGACTAAATGTTTACAAAGGTAATATTAGATTTTAATATAAAATATATTTTACTGTTATAGCGCCTATAATAATCAAAATAAACAAATCTAAAATAGAATAATATTACAGTTAGTTTCGGCTCTGTTTTTTATCTTTGGCATAAAATAAATTAATGATTAGTTTGGGTTTATTTTTATTGTTATTGCAAAATTACTCTTGTTAATTTAAATCATTTTTGAATACAAATAAGTTACCGCAATTGTTAAAAGATATGAAATTGTAGTTTTAAATTAGTAAAATCTTAATTAATATTTGATTCATTCTTTCTGATAATTGCATTTGAAGCTTTTTCAACTAATAAGTCCAGAAATTACCTAACAGACCCACTGTTAATAAGGAAAAATTAGTCTATAGTTATTTTTTTTACCTAATAAAGGAAATGTAATAGAATCGAAAAAAAAAGTCTTTGTTGCAACTTGAAAGAGAAATTTCATAATTCTAATATAAATAGTTTTTTTTTTCATAAATAATCTAGAAAAGCAACTAAATTCTGGCAAACCTCATTGGGTGAAGTGCCTTGCCTTAATATGGACTCGCAAAGACATTGGCTGTACAAAAGATAAGGCACTCTGAAAAGATGCCCGTATTGTGTAAACCTTATAACGATTACAGGTAGGCCATCCAGTGCAAAGGATTTTTAAGTATTAAAGGGGTATTCCTGTCTAGAAAGTTGAAAAAATCGTTTTTTTTTCATTTTTCGATAGCTTAGACATTCAAGATTTCTGAAATTCGAATTATTTTAAAAGTTATAGCTAATGTTGTTGAATAATGAAGCTAGAATCGAGAGTTCTGAGTTTTGAGCTTCAAGTTCTCCAAAGAAGAAGGAAGAAGTGCTCGTCGTTTCGATTTGTTTAATAATTAATTTAAGGTAGAGGACGGCCCGATATATGCAGCCAGAATTGCTGTTTAAAGAAATGTAAGTAATTTGTACCGTTTTATCTGTTAGACTACTTGAAACTTAACCTAAAACTAAAGATCGATATACAAAACTTTAAACGCGTTTCTCTCGAAACTACTTTTTCGAAAATTGTAACAAAATCTCAAGTTCTTATTGACCGATTTTCTTGATAGTTGGCATAAATTTTCTTTATATATCCTTCCATGGCAGAAACCAACAAAAAAAAAAAATCAATTTTTACTCCTTTAATAATTCGGAAAAGTAAAAAAATAACTAAAAAAAAACCTACCTTTTTTGAGAAACCGCCATTTAGCGAGAATGACATTTGTACTGATAAAGAGTTTACCATTTTTAAATTTCTCAGATTACCAGAAGAGATGGATGATAAAAATAACCATAGTGGTCGTAGCCAAATAGCCAAAATATTTATATTTTTTTATTGACCGTCAAAAAAAAGAAAACTGATTGCTGGTCGAGGCAAATTAGCGGGAGGATCAATGGTAGAATTGGCAGCAGGTCGAACACTTGCACATTTGCTTATAATTACTCTTTTTACCTAAATACCACATCTGTCAATTTTTTATACTAAATTTTATAACTGAGCAATAAACAAGCATTTAAAATTTAAATATGAAAAGTTGACGCCAAAATGATATAGACATAAGGAGCCGCAACTACACATAATTATATATACCTTAGTGTTTGACAAAAAAGCTAAACAAAAGGATTTCATTGGTTTTAAAAAATTAGTAACCATGGTTATAACAACAAAAAATGTATTACCTTGGTTTAAAAATTCGGTAATCCAGATTGCTTACCAGGTGTTATTTTCATACAAGAATGCACAGATTTCAGAGCTTCAAGCTGTTTTTCGTGATTTTTTCCTGTGGTAATTTTGATGGATTTTTATGATTTGATTACCTTTTGCATTTACTAGGTTGCATATTTAATTGACATTACATCGATTTATCTTTATTTGGAATAAAGGAACGAGATAGATTTTCTGCTTTTGTTGTTTTTTAAATATTTGGACAGTCCATGGAGGCTGAGGCCTAAGTACTAACATACCGTGACGTGGGTGTCTTAAGTGTAGTGAGAGGGAGTTCGTTCACACAGGACTTAAATATTTGGAGACTGGGAGGAGAAAACAACTTTTGCGGGTAGCAAATTTCATAGTCTGAACACTTTAGGAATAAAGGAATGAAAAAAGCACGAAGTTCGGGGCCTCTCTAGTTGAACTGTATAAGAATGCATAAAAATTGCACTACGTATTGCTCTGTTGGGAGCTGCCAGAGGAGCAATTATACTGGCCAACTCCTCTGAGCAGAAGCCGTGAAAATACCTATAGAAGAGCCACAAATCCCGTACAGCTCGATGGTTGGCAAAAGAAGAAAGCCTTTCTGTAAGCGTGGGATCATTAATAAGATGGACAGCACTTCCTTAAATGGAGTCCAGAGTGCTAAGTGTTGTAGGAGACGCCATTTCCCAGACATGAGAACAATATTCTAAAAAAGGGCTGATTCGGGATACACACAGAATATACAGATTGGAAGAAGATAAATACTTTCTTTCAAGCTTTTTTGAAGCTGCTGAGGCTATGAATGTAATGTTTGTGCCAATTAAGGTTATTCTCAAAAGTAACACTTAGAAGATTAAACGACTCTTTGTTCTGCAGAACTTGGCCACTCATATGTAATGGATGAGCATTGGCAGACTTTTTTTCGCGACAGCGAAGATGACTATGTTTTGGAAGCATTAAACTGAACAAGATTTTTGGAACCCCAATCCAAGATAAGTTTGAGGTCTTGTTAGAGGGATATCCGCATTGACCTACGCTTGCATACGATGTACCCCGATTGGCACCGGAAACTTTCGGTGCTCGGTTTGCCCGGTCATTCGTGTGATTATAGATCAAGGTGAAGGGTATAGCGAAATTTAATCGGACTGTTCTCGTCTCGTTGCACGTGTTTTTGTTTTTACGATTGTTTGTACGATTAAATAATGGGAGTTGAAGACATTTTAGAACAGTGGGGATGTGATAGTGTTATCCAAGCCTTCGAAGGTAAGTATTTACACCATTGTTTTATAAAACTGTTCCAAAAACCCAAGGTCGATAGATCTCAATTGTCACCAAAACAGGCATTTTTATTTAAATAAACTTACCTATAGGAGCATACGCTTTTTTTCGTAACTAAACATGTTTACATAAAATGTTAATATTAACTGATTAAAACACTACTAAGTACATTGTATAAACCATTAATATTGTTACAGGCTACAAGAATATGAGTACAGAGTGTTGTAAAATTCAGTATACCTAACAAACAATATATACATATACCTACCTACATGTCTAATAAATTATATATTTTTAGGCATTATTTTTAAAATAAAAATTTCTTATTTAACTATTCAAAAAATCTTAAATGGAATTGAAAGGCATTGGCGCGTTACATTTTTAAAATTGCCAGGTAGGAATATGGGTAAATGAAATGACTAAAGCTATTCTAAGCAAACTGCTTTTAGTTAAGTATATAATTTTAAAACTTTGACTCCCTGTAGCCTGTAGGTACCCCAAACTGCACCTAGTTGAAAAAATTCATACAAATAAAATTTATAATAATAATACATATTATATCTTCTTTCTATATATTGTATAGCCTGAGTATCTTTACCTTTTTAGTTAAATGTTTAGGAGTACCTAGTAAAACCTAGTATACGATTTGAGAGACAGTTTTTGAATTAATTATATTTGAAACACTTTGTACTTGTAGTTTTGTCGTCCCTATAAGTATAGAAGTTAATTTACTTTTAAATTAAATTTTAACATGCATTTTATTTATATTTTATTTTATTTATCTGTATGTTGGTATAGAAATCTGATATACCCACCTATTTACTTATTACGAAAAATGTGCTTAATATTTCAATTTTAGCATTTCGAATGTTTATTTTATTTTTTAGAAAATGTCATAGAGGAAGACCAGTTGCCAGAGTTGTCCGAAGGCCTTCTTAAAGAACAAATCCCGTTGGTTGGGCCTCGAATGGCTCTTCAAAGAAAAATAGCTGAATTATTTTATTTCGTTATAGTTGAGAACAACGCTGTTTCTTTTCCAAAAGAGTACAGGTCTTATTAATGTCTCTAAACATGACCAAAATGTGGGGTTGCCTATTCAGAGGTTGCAAAAATTTAATAAAATATCTAGAAATACTATTTGCATTTTAAAATCGATTTTTAAATGTCAAAAATATTTTGTTTTTTCGTTAGAAAATTTACCATTTTCATTTTTAATAATTGTAATTTGAACAAGTTATTTGTTTTTTTGGATAATTTTTGTATGCATTTAGTTTAACGTTAAATTTGTTTCGAAAAAAGTTTAAAGAATTTCGATTTTCGGTTAAATAACGTTAAAAATTTTTTTCAATCAAAAGGGATACGATTTTTAGTATTGTTTAAATGGTTTTTTATTTGATTTCGACGTTCAAATTTAAAAAAAATTAATTATTGAAAGGAAAAACTTTATTTCTTGTATTAAAAAGGTTTATTTGCATTAAATTATAAAATTAATAACTGGATAATGAGCAAATAGAATTGATTTCAACGTTTTGTAAGGTGGTTTACATGCCAATAGACATTGGCAAGAGTCCCCCGGAGTACCTGGGGTGAGAAATGTAAACGTTAATGGAATCATTTAATGTTTTTATGGACATTAGCAATTTGGTTGTAACTTTGAAGATGACTTAACCATCACGTGCGCAATGTACTCCGCAAGGCCTCCATATTGGTTCAGCGACCTCAAAGCCCTTAAAATCAATTTAGCCATTTAACATTAATTTAAAACCCAGTTTTTTTTTAAATTAATTTTAAATGATTTTTATTTTAACAAAATAGATTTTCATTTCATTAGATTAAATTGTATGCCGTTAATCTATTTTTTACAATTGTTCAAGGGAAGCATTCAACATCATGTTATTAAAAATACTTTAAAACCATTTTTTAGACTATTCAATCATTTAACTTTAGTTTACAATTTATTTAATTATTAAATAAAACTACTTACAAAATGGTGGCATTTTAGATTTATTTGTAATTTTATTAAAAAATTATAATGGACTTTTTTAACACAGCGAAAAATTTTAAAAAATTGTATACCTATATTAATGTTAGCTAAACGAATAATGGTTTTTTATCATTTTGAAAAAGAAACCCTATATTTTGTATTTCCAATTTTAATGAAAGTAACGTTGTTTAGGTCAACAGTGTTAAGGTCATATACAACATTATTTTACAAAATTGGCTGAATACGGAAAAATCCAGTCGTTAAAAAAGAATGTTCAGTTATTAGGGGGCAGCTCTTTTTAAAACGTTTATACGGGGTGTAACAAATTCGAGTGTATGAGGGATCTTAAAACCAAGAGATACGAGGTTGGTTAAATTAAGGTAAAGTTTCGCATTCACTTGCCCTACAAAATGCCGTTTAAAATGTGTAATTTTCCGGTTCCAGAGATATACGAAAAAATAAAATTTTCAAAAATGATCTTTTTTCAACCTTATTTATTAACCGATTTTAAAATTAATAACACATTTACATAGCCACTTTATTTCCGCTAAATATTAGTGTTTTTAAATTTGCCATTCAACGTTTAATTTTATGACGACCCTCCATCAACTTTATTTTTTTTTGTGGACGCCATATTATTTTTTAGTTCTGAGTTTTTATTGAATGACCTATTCAACGATGTATTTGCATATCAGATTTGTGGTTGGGTACTTAGCCAAGAAATGAGAGTAAAGAATCCTATATGGCGTACACAAAAAATAAAGTTGATGAGGGTTTAAAACGTAACGTTGAATGGCAAATCCAAAAACACTAATTTTAGTGGAAATAAAGTTAATAATGTGTTATTAATTTTAAAATCGTCAATGATAGGGAAAAAAAATAAAAAAAATTTTTTTCAAAATTTTGGTTTTCCGTATATTTTTGGGAATATTGGGAAAACTGGGCACATTTTAAACGGCATTTTGTTGAGGGAAGTAAATGCGCAACTTTGCCAATTAAATTATTCCATGGTTTCAAGATCCCCATGGATACCTGAATTTTACACCCTACATATTTTAGTTCTAAAAATGTAAGCATATTAAACCGAACATGTTAAAACCATTAAATTAAATAGTTAATATTTTCATTTTAATATTACAAATAATAAATAAAACAAAACCTACTTATACCAAAGATTTGCTATAATTAAACCAAAATTTAAATATTTAATTTGAGTATATCATATTCTTAGAAATACAAAAATTTTAGGCTCAGATTTAAAGTACGATATTTTATTTTAAATAAAGGGGTATCTTTGAGAAGTTGTGTTTTTTTTTACATACATACTAAATTTCGAATTAACTTTTCAGATTCGGTAGAATCTTCAATATAACAAAATCATATATTTATTTCTAAAGAAACTTTCGACTTATGCTGAGCTACTGATATCTTCATTCTAAATCTTTATAGTAACAATTTGATTGCATGCATAAAAATATATTTCATATGTTACAAATAATGATGTGTGTATTTAATTTAAATAAATTTAAGTGAAGATTTTAAATTTTCAAATTAAAACAATATAGTCTTGGGGATATACAAAGCTAAGATAACCTTATACTAATATTATTATGCTTAAATTTAGTATATTCTTTTTCCGTGTGGTTTCCAAATCAGGCTTATTGACTGGCTTGAGAAATTGAATGTTCGGGGGAATTAAAGAACCGGAGTAAAAAAACTAATATTAGATCTCAGCAGGTCTCGTGTCGTCATAACCCGTTTTGGCCGGACGTCAAATTTAAAGGTCTAGCCGTAAACTTAAAAATCGTAATAACGCCGAAATTTTTTTTTAGAAAACATTTTTAGCAAATGGTTCTCTAATAGGCAAAGAACAAGTTGTGAGCTATTTTTGGATAAAAATAAATATTTATGCAAGGAGTCCATTGTCAAAAAAATGGTTTTAAATTTCTTTTAAAGCCAAAAATAATTATATTCTCAAAGGCAAAAGTTGGAAGAGAATTATTACAATAGTTTTTACTATTGTTGCCATTTCAGCAAATAAGGCCTTTATTTTTAAGTCGATAGTTAAAACGGCTTTAAGTTTCTTAAAACAGTTTTTTTGGATATCCCTTGCACTATATTCCTACTTATTTAACACCAGTTTGAAAATCGTGTATTTAACAGCGATTAAATAATCTAAAAAAAAAACGAATAAATATTCGATATTTCTTAAGTTCATAAAATTCTAAATTGGTGTAAAACTACAAGTACCTACAATCATCTTATGCTTTAAGTGATCCGGTTGCCTCCAGTTGCGAACGCTTCCGTTTGAAAATAAAAATAAACAGATTATAAGGCCTTTGAGCCATCGTAATAAACAACTCACAAAAGAAACTTACTCACCTATAAAATCAATGTTTTATTATCTTTGAATTAACACCAAAATAAAGCTTTAACATTTGTTAAAATAGTAATTATTCGATTGATGTTTAAAGTTATTTTTGTTTAAGTAAAAGTTGTTTTACTTAAAAAATAGACATGTTACAGTTGAAACACCCGAAAAATTTGAATTCTGTGTGTAGAACTTTTTTATGATTAAAAAAATTAAAATATTATTAAGTATTAGCGCAGGTTCTGGAATTTTATTTTTTTTTAACTAAAAAGTGAAACCAAATATGTACCAGATAATATTGGCCTTAAAGGCAACACTGGTAAAAAAAATAAGGAATTTACAAAAAAAAATCTTGTTTTGCTGCTTATACATGATAACAAAATACATATTTTATATTTTCGTCACAGAGATCTTTCTAAATGTATAAAAATATTTAAAAACCCTTATAGAAAAATGCAATTTTTTTCCCCCCTTTTACTTAAATCGTACAGTTGTATTCAGTGAAAATGGGTACAAGTCTTATGATTTTGTCATATTTGCGTAAATCAAGCTCTCCTTATCAACGCCGATAGACAAAACAAAAACACAAAATATGATAAATGACAAAAATTATAAAATATTGATATTTGGTCATATGATCATTTCTTTCGACTGTTTGCACCAACCAGTCTAAAATTAAGTTTACTAAGTTTACTATAACATTTAGATCAAGCCCTTCCTAGCACTTATGGATAACTGGATAACCCATAATTCATTAGAATTGTTTGATCCAAAATTTATTGTATATTATTCTTTTACAGTTAGACTCAAAACATTTTCTATGGGATAAATATCGGGACTGTAAGCATGCCATGGCAAGACTTCAATAGTATTACGATGGAACCATTTCCACGCAGCATTGGACCAGGCAATTATTCTGCTGAAAGACAAATGAGTTATTTGGATACATTTGTCTAACAGATGGGAGCATTATATCCTTCAGAACAGACATATAATATTCAGCATTAAACCTTCTCACCAATCGCCATCAGACACTAAGTACATAAGCACTTATCTAACCCCATAAAGAACCCCGCACAAACCTTATGGGAATTGGCTCCCGTCAAATTGGCTGAAATTTGGATATGTTGTTCGTTTCGGCATCCTGAACAAAAGTCTCAATGGGCACAAAGCTCCATTTTGCTTATTTTGGTTCCGATAGAGCTTTAAAGCTCCACGGATTCACCATTATTAACTACATAAAAGGGTAATCTTTTCGAAAGTTTAGTAACAAAAAGTACCCTCTTAGGTTTTTGAGGTCGCTGCATTCAAATCCAATGCCAATATGATAATAATTGACAGGAATATGCCAAACAACCAGCAATAATGAAAATTGATAAAATCTTATGTAAAAATATATTTTAACATCAGTTTGAACTCGGCAACCTCAAAAAAATATATTTCGCGTGGATTTTATCAATTTTGATTGTCACATGCTGTTTGAAGAAGTTGAAGCCGTCAATTTCAATTGCTTTTCTGTCTTTTGACATCAGTTTGGAACTCGAAACCAAAAGGAAAAAAAATTTTTTTACTCTTCCGGCGCGGATTTTATCAATTTTGATTGTCACATGCTGTTTGACAGATATTAAGGGCAACTTTAATATCGATTTTTTTAAAATCAGTTTTAAACTTAGTAAACCCAAAAAAATATATTTACATGAGGATTTTATCAATTTTCATAATTGCTTGTTGTTTGGCAGCTAGTTGACAGCTGTCAACTGACAATATTATCATATTGGCATTGGATTTGAATACAACAACTTCAAAAACATAAGGAGATACTTTTTGTTAACGCATCAAATACTAAACATTCGAAGCGATTACCCCTTTAAGGAGTCAATAATGGTGAATTCGTGGCTTGGCCAGGATCTGGACCGAAACAGATCGAACATATGCAAATTTCAGCCATTTTGACCGCGAGCCAATTCCCATAAGGTTTATGCGGGGTTTTTTTTTATGGAAAATCGCCTAGGTCTAAAAGCAAGGTAAGCTAGCATTCCTCGAACCTTGTATTGTCTGGACGGTAGACACGAATTTGTTCATAATACGGTGATTAAAAAACCTTTTCACCAGTGAACACTACCCTGTTTCAAAACTGATGATAGCCATAGTTATAATTTAGGGCAAAAATTAAACGAGAGTGATTCCATTCTTCTGTAAGTTTTTTTTCCCAGCTACGCGGTTTTTTAAGTCACATTTATTAAGTCTTCTGCTAGCAGTAGGTTGAGATCCAGAAATCCTGTGTCAATGACAGCGTTTCTTGCAGTTTCAAAAGGATTTGCCCTAGATCTTCCAGAAATGCGTAATTTTTATTCATTGTGTTGAATTGCAGGTAAATATTTCTTAGGAAGTACTTAATAAACATATACAGGGTGTCTACGTCTACGGATAGAGTTTAGAAGAGGAAACACTTATTTTTAGATTTAGATCAAAAATTAATTGTAACAATATTTGCTTTAATTTTGCATTAAAACAATTTCAGTACAATTAACAGGTTTAAACGGATGCGCCAGATGTCGCACCACCATTTTTAAATATTGACATACTGCGGTTGCGTTATTTTGACATAAGCTTGCGCTTACTTATGCGGCTTTGACCTTCTCTTCACCCCTTTCTATTTCTTTGATTCCGTACTGATCATTAGGAAGTGACAAAAAAAGTATGTTTTGATATCTTGTAAAATTTGTTTCTTTTGCGACTTAATACGGTTTTGCTATAAGGTAGAAAATTTAGATCAATATTTGGCAAACAAATTTGCGATATTGCGTTAATACTTTTAGTAATTTAAAAATAAAATCAAATTTGGAAGAAACAAGATTTATAAGTATCTAAATTTCTGTAAAATATGATATTTAATCGGTTCAAGTGTTTACCCCAAGCTGTAAAAACGTCTGACTCAAAATAAAAATATACAAACTATCAGACCTATAAGCTGTTGTATAATAAACAACCAGTCATAAAAAAGACTAACACCTATAAAACTATTATTTTATTATATGCAAATTTAAACAAAAATATAACTTTTACTTTTGTAACATGTATATAAATAAATATTATTTCAATAAAATAAAACATTTTTCTTTATTACCGCGCAATATGCTTTGAATTTTCTCACGATATCATTTATCATACTATCGGCGAGTGGTATAACTTTTGTTTGTTTTGAAATTCTTTGCGCTATTGCCAGACAAAAACAAAGACTTGCAGTTTCGTTAAATGTGATATTGGATATGATGACAGAGATACATTTATGTTGGTTAATTTAGTACCACTTGTGTGAAAAATAACATACCTTTCCTGTCGGATAAATTTGTTTGCGCTTCCTGTTTGGTGACAAACATATAAAACAAATTTATAGGTTTGATTAGCAGTGTTTGTTCTTTGGTTCGATTTATTTTTACATATTATATTTCTTCCAATTTGATATTATACAGGGTGTGTGGAAAATGCGTTAAAAAATTTTAAGCGGTGATTCTACATAGAAAAATAATGTAAGTCATTTGGCAAAATGTCGAGATCTCCATGGTTACCAAGATACAGAGGTGCAAAGTTTAATTTTTAGTTTTGTTATTTCGCCATAAGACATTTATTCTTTCATCAATTTAGTTGATGTTCGGAATACGAACCGAGTTCTTTAGGTTTTAATATTGTACGTTAAAAGTAGTTTTTTTAAACACCGCTAAAGGGCACGTTACCTGAAACACAAAAAATATTTACTCCTCATTTTTTTTTGGACAGATATTGCAAATTTGAATATACCAGCTTAAACCCAATTAGCCACTAATCGACATCAAAGTTTTCATCAGTTTAATCCAAAATAACCATGTATTTAAATGGAATCAACAAGTCAAGTCGCCCTTATCAAATTTTGCAAAATTTACAACATGGGAATGCGAAGGGGCCCGATGATTTATATTGCAACTTATTCAGAAAGGAATGCTCCATGTGCGCGAACTTTCATCAACATTCACAGACGACTTGGTGAGATAGGTTCTTTCAAAATTGGGTTTTTCGATAAAGGCAGACCAAGTCTTGTCAGAACTGTTGAAAGAGAACAATGAGTTATTAAAGAGTAGATGAAAATCCAGGTATTAGCACAAGGAATCTTGCGTTACAAGAAGAAATTGATAATGCTACAGCTTGGCAAATTCTTCGAAGAAATTCTGTACCCATTTCATGTACAAAAGATTCAAGCACTTTATGAGGGTAACTCACAACTACGACTGGACATGTGCAATAGTCTTTTAGAAAAATATGAAGAAAATAACCATCGACTTAATTTTGTTTACTGACGAAGCAGCATTTACGCGATATGGTATTACAAATTTTCGTAATACGCACGAATGGGCTTATGAAAACCCTCACGCCATTGTAGAAAAACAGCATCAGCGAAGATTTTCATTGAATCTATGGGCCGGAATTGTAGGAGATCATCTAATATGACATAATTTTTTTGACGAACGATTAAATGGACAGGTTTATTTAAATTTTCTTTAAAACGATTTACCTAACATGCTTGAAAACGTTCCCCTACAAACCAGATTAAACATGTGGCTATTTCAGGATGGCGCTCTACCCCATTTTAATGTGGTTGTCCAAAGGTTCTTAAATGAATCATTTTCTGAAATGGTCCAATATCTTGGGCACCCCGTTCTCCAGATATTAATCCATCCATTAATTCTTTACTTGGGGCCACTTGAAAGCTTTGGTCTATAAGACGTCGGTAAACGATATAAATGATTTGTGTCAATGGATAATGAATAGTTGTGATATTATTGAAAATACAGTTGGTATATATTTTTTTCGCATAAGAAGACATTTTTTAAAGAGTATTAGAAAAGGTGTAGAAATGAATGGGGGGCATTTCAAAAATATGTTAAAATTTTTCCGTTTTTAAAGAATCAATTTTGTAAGTTACCATTAAGATTAGTTAGATAGTAAATTAGTGCTAAGTTATTTGTTGACAAATTTATTAATAAATATACTTATTAAATCATAAGCTGTCCAATTCATTTGACACAAGGTGATTTGATTTGTTGATTCCACTTAAATACATCGTTAATTTGGATGAAACTGATTAAAACTTTGACGTAGATTAGTGGCTAAATGGTTAGGTCTATTGACATTAATGAAGAGTACATTCCTTTTTAAGTTTTTAATTGTCTTTAAGCTAGTATATTCAAATTTGAAATATCTGTCCAAATAAAAAAGATAGGGATTCAATATTTTTTTTTTGTTTCAGGTAAAGTGCCCTTTAGCGGTGTCCAAAAGAACTACTTTTAACGTCTAATATTAGAACCTAAAAAGTTCAGTTCGTATGCCGAACATCAACTAAATTGATGGAAGAATAAATGTAATAAGGCGGAAAAACAAAACTAAAAATTGAACTTTGCACCCCTGTATCTTGGTAACCATGGAGATCTCGACCTTTGTCAAATGACTTACTAACATTATTTTCCTATGTAGAATCACCCCTTAGAATTTTCTAACGCATTTTCCGAACACCCTGTATATATTTTATAAATAATCGATGATACAGTGTTGTTTCCGAGATATGAATTGCTATGGAAGCGTAAATTCTATTCATTTATTTTAGTTACATCAATAAGTTCTTCAATTTCACAAAAACTCTTGAAGCTTTATTTGATTGTATTGTATATGTACTGATTTAAGCGAATTATTATCATTAGGGAAATTTTGAGCTCATTTCTGTCAATGTTGACTTTTAATATTTGCTCATGTAACATTAAAATGACCTTTGTCTATTGCAGCATATATATTTAAACATACATTTTTTTATGTTTCTTTTATTTGTTGATATCCCAAAGCATCAGCTTGTTTCAAAATAATACAATTTACGAATAAAAACTTTGTTGGGTTTGTTTAAAAACATTTTTCGTCCATATTTTTTTTGAGTGCAAACATTTTCTTCCGCTTTAAAATGATGCATCTGCAAGGTCGTGGATGGTTGTTACAACAATGTTTTGTCTTTTGTTAAATGTCAAGTAAAGCTTGCTGTTAAGATACTAAAATAGTCTGAAAATTTTCAGCTATTTTCACTTCTTTAAAAAGAAAAGACGAAAAATAGTAATAGTGATTTAAGTATTATCAAGACCAGATGATTCCCCAATACTCATTCAACAAATACTTTGAGGTAAAAACTCCAGATCGAACTGAGTGGTAGCAAAACGAACTCGCCGGCACGGTTGGAGACATCATTTGGTATACGGATGGTTTCAAAACCGAGCAGGGAACTGGAGCGGGCGTGTACACTAAAATGAGGAATTCACAATTCTCTATTTCAATAGGAATGCACAGTTTTGTATTTCAAACAGAAATATATGCTTTCCTGCACTGTGCAAAAGAAAATAACAGAAGGGCTTACAAAAACAAGCGGATCTGCATAATACGTGCTTCAAGCGTCACTGGGGGCACTAGTAAACCTCAAGTAACGTCCAGGTGGACATGGAAATGCCAAAAAGAACTTAAAGTCCTGGGAAAACGTAACAGGGTAACTCTCCTTAGGATATTCGGGAATAAAAGGCAACGAAAAAGCAGATGAGCTAGTGAGACATAAATCATCCACACCATATTTTTTGGACCAGAACTTGCCTTTGGAAAACTACAGCACGAGGGCAAACCGGGGAATGGATCCGAAACAAGCATGAGAAAAAGTAGGAAAACCTCAGTAGAATAAGACATGGAAAAAGCTTCATAAGGGGCCATCCAAAAGAACGAAGGTAGAACTACTTAGACAAAGTAGGAAAATTTTGCGTAACAGTAGGGTTGCTAACAGGGCACGATAACCTAAGAGGACACCTACACAAGAAGAGGGGAAAGAAACAGCCTACTATATACTCTGCGAATGTAAAGCGTTGAATCACATAAGACAGGCATTATTTGGGCAACCGAAAATGAGCCCACAGAAATATAGTAACCAACCAGTCTGAGGGTTATACAGACTTGTAGAAGGATCAAGACTAATGGTGTAAAAGATAATGGGAGATTAGGCACAAAAAGGTCAAGAGGCTGCGTTGCCTCCGGTATTGAATCAAGACGGCTCCCAGGGAAGAAAAAAGAATTAGCATCAGGTCTTGCGAAGAAAGTATTAATACATTTTTTGCCATCAAAAATAACGGACCTTATAAAAAAATATTCTTATAAAGTTTTGTCAGTAAAACTGAAAAAACTCGGATGTTGAAAGTCCTTCGTATAAGAGACTGTATTTATAAAAAGCCTGATTTAACAACTCCAGATCCATCAGGTGACTTGGACATTAAAAAAAAACTAAATATTTGTGTTCTTATTTTTGATGGTTTGAAAGCTACTTTTATATTATTGTTTGTGGTATTATGAACGTAATATACTACAGTCTTAAAATGGTGTAAATATATTGGAGATTTATTATGCACAATTTGTTTACTTTTTTTACTTAACTCGTTGCATTGCAGACATATAAACAATAGGTTAAGTGCAAAAAGTGCACAAATTGTCTATAATAAATCTCCAAAATAAGTACATAATTTTATAAACAATTAGTACATCTTTTGTTGTTATAGCCATTTCACATTTTTTAAAGTAAATAATATGTTCACTGACGATTGGAAAAATACCTAGTAAGTAACCAAAGTTACTGACTTTTTAAAATATTGGAAGACATTTAATGTTGTTATAGTTATGATTACTGAATTATTAAACCAATACAATACATATTTTGTTTGGGTGTTTTTCTTAATTGAAAATAAACATATTATAGGATGTCATTTAGATTCATATTTACCTAACATATTAGTTATCGACTGCTACAACGGTGTTCGGATACTTTGAATGGTATGTTTTTTAATTTAAGAAAAAATTGAATAAGGAAAATTTACTTGCCTTTTTGATATAAATAGGTAATTGGACCAGACGTCTAATTTTAGTGGTTTCTTTTTCATTCAAGATTATTTTTTTCAGGTTGAGTCTTATTGTTTCGGAACTTATTACCTATGCATCCAAATTGTATGTTTGGTTTATGTTCCATTTAGTAAGGCCAAAAATTACATTTCCCTTTTTTTTAAAGTTCATATAAATAAACAAATTTTATAACTGTCATATGATGTTAGGTTATATTATTTCTTCTTCTTTTACCGCTTATTTGGCTAGAGTGGCTTTAGCAACGCCATGCCGTGCCTTATAAGAAAGCCGGTTCAAACCGAAAGCCCTTTTAGTTGTGCGCGGTTTTTGGAATCTCAATATTAAAATTAGTAATCGATCTGTAAAAATCCTGTCGGTTTAAAGGGAATTTTTGGGGTTGAAGCCGTTGGGAGTCTAAAGTTTTTTTTTCTTTTTTGTCCAAAACCCCTAATATGATTTGGGTGTCTTCTTTTTTACCATGTAATTCCAGTTACTGAGGGTGAGTTTATTTCTTTTCTCCTAAAATCACTAGGGTTTTGAAACCATTGTCTTATTTTTTTAGGCTCTGAAAAAGGTTGGAATTCAAATTTTGCGCCGTAAAATGCAGTTTTTTTTAACCATCCATAAGAAAAGTTAGGCAATGAGGTAGGAATTTTTATTAAAACTTTGAAGATGAATAAAATAGTAATTCAGGCATTTTCTTCTTTTAGGGTTTTGGTTGATTTTGGTTTTGGTTTTTAACACGAGAGTTTTATAACTCTAATGTAACATAGTTTTTGCCCATTGCCGTTAATGATGGGAGATGTATTTGTGTATATAAGCAGGGATTATCAAGAAGTCTCTTTAGTTTTAGACATGAGGACGCCGAGGGATAACCTTTAAGGCCAGATTTTTAAATTATTTCATAAATTTTAGTTTTAAATTTTTATACTAAATATTAATGAACCATTTTGTGATGCCTTCTCGGTAATTTTTTATATTTTAAATTAACTAAATCTACACGCCAAGGTTCTAGAACACTTTTGGGATAGGGACCCTTTTTAATAACATTTAAAACTTGTGCTTTAAATTGCCAAGAGTGGCTAGTATTTTGTTAATTATTCTTTTATCTAAATTAAACGTCTATAAGGTCTCAATTTAAATATATATATATATTTTTTTTGTAAAATACAGTATAAAATAACAATTTTTAAGGAAATAAAACCCATCAGGTATTTATTATAAATAAATGATTTAGTGGTTTTGGATAACACGCTTGTTTTATTGCTGACTAGTTGTTTAAATTTCTTTTTTTAGGTAACAACCGTATTATATTGTTTTCCTAGATTCACACTGGGTATTCTTTATTGCATAATTAATCTGGTGGCGCCCAATATTTAAAAAAAAAAAGGATGTACAAATGATTTTGGTGATCACTTACCCAGCCTCCGACACAAGAGCGCCGTTC
This sequence comes from Listronotus oregonensis, assembly GCA_019359885.1. NCBI lineage: Eukaryota > Metazoa > Arthropoda > Insecta > Coleoptera > Curculionidae > Listronotus > Listronotus oregonensis. The sequence goes on from JAHBCN010001052.1 coordinate 117,838, forward strand.
GCATTAAGTGATAAAGACAACCACAACTACAAGAAAGTTGACGTATAATTTATTTCTATATATAAATATACATGGTTACATTCTACCTTTTTTCTTTTTAGTAACAGTAAATGTAATTGTAGATATCAAAGACACTATTTCTGCCTTTCTAACTACAATCAATGACGTATTAAAATTTTACCTTCCTATATTCCTATATTTTTGCGACAGTAGATAATGATTTAAGCAATTGTTTAGTAAGATGGTTATCTATTTGCAATATTCAAAATCAACCACAAAAATTACCAAAAAACAGAAAGGTTTTGACTTTTTAATTTGCCAAGCTCGTCACAAACATGTCAGACAAGTGAAGATAAGGCACGTCTACTTGCTGTTCAGGCCTGTGAAAGTAATGTTTGGATTAACGCACTTCCATCTTCGTGCTTGGGAAATTTCTTAGATAAAAAAACATTTCATATTCCAAACGTCTAGAGTTGGTCCCTTTGTGGAGAGACACCTTGTTTAGGAAAATGCTGATTTTATGGATAAGGGTTAGGCTGCAAAAAAGGGGCGTTCTTTTAGACACAGTCAGATAAAGACATTTTCAAGAGAGCTATGATTTAGCTGAAAATCCTTCTGTTTAAAAGCCTCTGGGTTTGCAGGGATGGTGGTGGGAATGACAATCCCTGAAAATATGGAAAACAATTACTTGGACCCCTTGCAAACATACACTCAAATCCTATCGGACAAAACTTCAAATTTTAGGGGTGCTCGTCTTCCGAAAAAATCAAATAAAAACTTAAAGACCGCTTTACCTTCATTCCTTTTGCTGTTGAAAATTTTGGTCCTTTGGGCGATGAGGCCAAGGGTTTTGTAAACGAAATTTGCAAAAAATTCCATGCAACAAATATTAAAGTTTCATTATTCAAAGAATTGGTTTAGCTGTGCAACGGGGTAATGCAGAATCGGTACTAGGTACAATCCAGGAAGACCTAGAACTTGATGAAGTTTTTAAGTTTTAATATAGATTTAGTTATTTAGTTTATTTTAGAATATTGTTATTTGGCATTTATAACATTATATACTTTATGGTTACTTGATTAGTTAATGGAAAGTTTTGTAGGCAAATACAAAATAAAAACAAATGTCTTAAACGAGTTTATTCCACTGTGTTAAGTAAGACACATTTTTTAAATATCGGGAAAATTAATTATATTAACGATTTTTTCATTTTGAACTTTATAAAAAATTATAGTGAGATTACAAAAAGAAACAAATTGTTATATTGCAACCTAATGTAATTTTATTTTTGACGCTTTTAATGATATCGGGCAACATTTTTGAACCACATACTTCTTCTTGAACACAGCTTTTCTTACGGTAATTTTATAAAAACTTTTGGTCCTATATTCATGTAACGAACACGCTTTGCAAATATTGTACAATAATTTTAAGACACTCTGTATAAAACATCTAGTTCCTTCGCTATATCTTGGGTGTGACATTATTTGTTAAAATAATAATAAACGGTTCTTGTTAACAACTCAACTATAAACAATGTATATATATATATATATATATATATATATATATATATATATATATATATATATATATATATATATATATATATATATATATAATATATATATATATATATATATATATATATATATATATATATATATACAAGTGTCCGGAAAAAGGAGGCCAATCCGTCGACTACATATAGGGTGGACCAAAATAATGCGAGTTTCGTTATGTCATTTTTAATTGGGCGCACGGTATTCAATATACAAGGCGTCGTCAAAAATGAGAAATATAATATCGTTTTTTGAAGTAAGTCGAGTGTTTCATAAGATATTAAATTAAAGTTTGGTGTGAGGGGGTTTTTTGGAACGAGAAATGGAAATCCGTTCACGGATTCGCTATACCTTACAGAGGGCGCCACCTGCGGTATATTGCATGTGTTAAAAATACCAAAACTTTTTTGTACCCCTGTATAATAAAGTTCTAGTAAAAAATTCTAATTATCCAATCTTTTCTTGTAAATAAAGTATTCTTAGTAAATGTCGGTTTGAGAATCCGTTTATTAGATATCTTAATTTTAAAATCTAGATACATTTTAACAAGTTAACAAAATAAACGTAAATTATTTTTTTTAAATTAATGCTAAATTACTTATTATAATAAAAATTATAGAATAATGACCATAAATTATTTGTTCCACGTGACCTCCATTCATTTGTATATACACATACGAGCCCTCTTTATTAAAGAAAATCTAAGGCTTTGAAAAATATTTGGTTTCAACCTGAAATGCTCTCCAGCTGCAATTATTCTTTCTCTTAAATGATCCTCGTTTAAAATCGGAACCATATACACAAAGTCTTTCATACATCCCCAGAAAAATCCAAAGGTGTAAGGTCGGGCGAACGGGGTGGCCACGGAACAGGAGCATCGTCTCGACCAATCCAGCGATTAGGAAATACTTGATGTAAATAATTCCTAACATTTATAGCAAAATGAGCCGGAGCACCGTCGAGGTTGAAACCAAAGATTTTGTCTTAAATTTAGAGGCAAATCATCAAAACGGGAGATTTTTGTAGAAACAACAGAAATGAATCACCAGTCAAATTACCTGGTAAAATGACGGTCCTAAAAGAAAGTTATCCACAACACCTGCCCACACATTGACTTTAAAATTTACCTGATGATGTGTCTCAACTATGGCCTAGATTCTCTTCAGTCCATATGTGGGCTTTATGGATATTTGTCATGCCGTTTCTCGTGAAAGGGCTTCGTTAGTAAACAGAATGGCTCTTAAAATCCATTTCTGTTATTCATTTTACATAACCATCTACAAGAAACAATCTTGCTCGGAATCGTCGGGTAAAAGACCCTGTAATTTTTGAAGATGAAATGGGTAAAGTTGTTGACTCCGTAAAATATTATGTGTCTCGATTTTCCCAATATTTCTCACCCTAGTACTAATGTTTGGTGATTCTTTCGACAATTCTTAAAATTTCTTCCTCTTGCCCTGGTTGAACCGCACGAGGTCGGTCGCAATTACCCTTCCGTCTTTCGCTGAAACTTCCAGTCTCCCTTACGCGGTTAATCAAATTTAAAAATATTTTCTTTTGGGATGAAATCGGTTTGGGAATGTCTGGGCATAGCGTCTAGCGGCTAAACTAACATTGGAGTCACATTTTCCTATTTGAGAATTGACAGGTATTTACTGTTTAAAATAATATTTAAAACTTATCAAACATCAAAACCATATCCGCCATTTCGGGAAAGGGTACATTTCTTGCTCTATGAGCCATTATGGTTTTATAAGTTGTAAGAAAACACACCAAATACAAATATGTAATTAAAAAATGTAGATTTATTTTAGAAGTAATTGAGAAGCTTGTTAAGAGCGTCAGAATCGTTTAAATTTGTCACTCTGACAGTACGTAAAAAGTTACTTGGGCCCGAGGTCAGCCAATTTGTTTAGAAAGAATTATCTGGATTTTAAAATTAAGATATCTAATAAACGGATTCTCAGACCGACATTTACTAGGAATACTTTTTTGCAAGAAAAGATTGGATAATTAGAATTTTTACTAGAACTTTATTATACAGGGTACAAAAAGTTTTGGTATTTTTAACACATGCAATATACCGCAGGTGGCGCCCTCTGCAAGGTATAGCGAATCCGTGAACGGATTTCAATTTTCGTTCCAAAAACACCTAACACCAAACTTTAATTTAATATCTTATGAAACACTCGACTACTTCAAAAAACGATTTTATATTTCTCATTTTGACGCCCTGTATATTGAATACCATGGCCCAATTAAAAAATGGCATAACGAAAGTCGCATTATTTTGGACAACCCTAAGGCCGGCGGATTGGCCTCCTTTTTCCTGACACTGTATATATATATATATATATATATATATATATATATATATATATATATATATATATATATATATATATATATATATATATATATATATATATATATATATATATATATAATATATATAATATATATATATATATATATATATATATATATATATATATATATATATATATATATATATATATATATATATATATATATATATATATATATATATAAAATATATAATATTTAAATAATAGAGTATATTATTAAATAAACTACTTTACAGCCATTTTCATTTTTTATTTCTCCGAAATTTCTCTCATTAAATATTTTTGGCAAATAAATAAAAAGTTAATATGCATCTAGTCTTAAATTTCTTTTATTTGCATTTATCATTTAATTAATATTTGCAGCTGATTTTAATAACTATTTCCCTTAAAAAAATAGTCTATCTACGTCTAAGATAACCCGCTGATATATTCCGCCTGGAAACCATACATCAAATTTTCTAATGAATTCCGATAAACTTAACATCCTGTATATAATAGACGCAGTGTTTCTATTATTCAACAAAACAAATTAACGCATCTTCAATACAAAGCTAAAGACAATCTTTCATCGCTAGCTTTTTACATAAAATAAAACTTTGATAAATTGCGTTACAAAATTACAGGAAGCTTGTAAAAATAAAAGTCTATCTCTTGGCTACATACCCGATAATAAATGATCAAAAAATCTAATGGTTTGGCGTGTAGAGAAGCTTTTAATGGCGCTTTTGCCAAGCGACCATCAGGCTCCAGTTTGAATGAACTTATCTTAAATAAAAACTGAAATCTGTGGGTAGGAATCAGAACAGGTGCGAATAGAAGTAAACGCGTTGATGCCAAATGTTATAAAGTTATATTCTATTGGGAGAATGTGATTTTTCAACACTTAAGTAACACTATATTTTTACAAAAGCCTTACTGTACAGGGTCTTTGATTATATTTACGTCGCCTCTGGAGCCTTTATTTTTAAAGATCGAAAAAAATGTTTTATATAAAAATTGTATGATTTTTTCCATATTATCTTTTCAAAGTATCAGTGAAAAAATATCTCGATAAGAAAATGGAAAAATATAGGCAACTTCATCTTTTTTAAATGGAACACCCTGTATATTATGCGCTGCAACGAAAGATCTTTTTTTTCTGATTTCAAATATATATATACATTGATGATATTTGGGTGAACCGTTTTTGAGATATTTAAGCTTAAATTATAAATAAATTGCAAAAAAATTTCATATTGCTATCAAGAAAGCCATGGAAACAATCGAATTGCTATGATTTATGTTTGATAAATATGACGTCTCCATATTGTATAAAGTTGAAGTTTATCATTTTAACTATTAAGAATTATTTATATTGTTTTTTTATCGATGGGCTATTCAGAAGAACAAAAACTCGCTATTGTGCGTCTTTTTATGGCAACAATAATGTGAGGACAGTGCAAAGGAATATCACTTATTATATCCAAACAACGGGTACCATCTAAAGACACTATTAGATATACAGTAAGAAAGTTTAGTGAAAGAAAAACCTTAAAAAGAAAGAAAAGGACTCTAGTACGAAATGAAAACCAAGATTTGGATATTCTCCGTTTTATTTCAAGGTAATTATTATACTTTTTCTATGGGAGTAGCACTAATTACTTTTAATAATTTTAGAAAATCCTGAAAGATCAATCACGGATGCGGCTTCTGAACTAAATAAAACAGATTATAAAATTCATTCAACTTTAAAATTTTACAAACTTCATCCCTATAAATTTATGCCCGTCCAGAATCTTTCCGAACAAAACATGCGTGACCGACTTCAATACGCATTGGAAATAGCTAGGCTTATGCAGCGGATCCAGAGTTTTTAAACAAAATTCTATTCACCGACGAGTCTTCCTTCAATACGCAGGAATGTTTAATCGCAAGAATAAACATTATTGGTCCAGAAAACCCTCACCAAATTCAGCCGGTTAGGATTCAGGGCCGTAGGTCGCTGAGTGTTTGGTGTGGATACTTGGAAATAAGATAATTGGTCCGATATTTTTAGACGGAAACTTAAAGGGGAGCGTATAGAATCTTCTTCAAAACGAAGTTGAACATCTCTTGGAGGATTTACCCAAAGCCAATATAACCGCCTCATTTGGCAACAAGACGGCGCCCACCCATAAACCATGCCTGTCACAAATTATCTTAACAACCGTTATGATCTTTGGATCGGTAGTCATGGTACTATAAGATGGCCAGGAAAAGCCCGACCTAAATCCTCTAGATATTTTTTGTGGGGATGTTTAAAAAATAGGGGATATTATAATAGGCCTCTAGATCTTAACGTTCTAAGACAAAGAATAGAGATGAGATATTTAATTTAAATAATAATTACCAGCACCTATTTCCGCTTCTGTTAATATTAAAATGAGGGAAAATTTGTTTAAATTGATCCAAAAAACAAGGAGGATAGTAGAAAATAACCAAATTATAAATTTATACAACATAACAATTTTATTGTTTTCGTGGCTTTCTTGGGTATCCGTTTTGATTTTTTTTTTAATTTATTTTTTTATTTAAGCTAAAATATCTCACAAACTTCACCCAAATATAAAACAATTTATATTTTGAAATCGGGAAAAATAGATCTTTCGTTGTAGCTCATAATATACAGGGTGTTCCTTTAAAAAGTTGAATGGCTAAATTTTTCCATTTTTTTTAAAGCGTTTTTTTACTGATACTTTCAAAGATAACATGGAAAAAAGGTCTACAATTTTTATAAAACATTTTTTTTCTTCAAAAATAAAGGCTCAAAAAGTAAATATAATCAAAGACCCTGTATATGTTAAATATGCATCACATTACCAATTTATATTGTTAAACAAATATCTGTCAAAGGTCGTCATAAATAAGGCACGTTAACCAATTATAGTATCAATTTCCTCTTTGTAGTATATGCAAATAAAAACTCGTTTTTAAAAATGTTTTTTAACCATTAATTTATTTTTTATTTTTTAGTTATCGCTGAACTTGTTTCTAAGTCTTTTCACCACCAACTATCTCTAAACCTTTCCAAGTTGTAACTCTTTAAAATTAGTATGGCGCCTATCTTGTTTTCCGCCATTTTGAATTTTTTTCCATTGATCCCTTTCATTTGATATTGATACCATGGGGGTAAATAAAAAACATAGTACACCATCTTTGAGAGTACGCCATATTGGATTTTAAGTGACGTCATTTTATTTTTTGTATCCCTTTTAACAAACCCTTTCATTTGATATCCACACAATGGAAGTGCATGAAAAATATCCAGTCCGCCATCATGGAAGTCTTTAGCAAAAAGGTCAAAATCGTTTAAGCTCTCAACTTATTGCAGTTTGTATTTTAGGCCTAAAGCAACGATTTTATTAAAAAACAATATAAACATCTAAAATTGTTACCAGTTATTTTCTTAAAGGAAAAATGTGAATATATAAACCTAAGAAATCAGTCATGTTTAGTGACAATCAATTGCCAGATTTATAGAAAAAGCAAATAATAAAAAATATTTAATGATAAAGGTTATCTTAACCCTCATAAAACTTATTTATTAATTTTTTTGGGGCGGCAACTATAATTGCTTTAAAGAGGAAAGAAGTTTTGAGTAAAAAATATTAAGGAAAAGACACAATATTTTAATTGTTACAACCCGAGATTAAAAAGCTTACAAGAAACTAGTTTCTGTTGTTTAAAAAGTCTAATAAAATTGCTCCTATATCAAAAATACATATATGGTCCTAGAGCGGGTAGACATTTTAGAGTAGGTATTTGAGGCACTATGAAAACGTAAAAAAAAGCATTTTTAAAAAATCGTTTCGCTGGTATATTCTATATAAATATATAAAATATAAATATATATATAATATATATATATATATATATATATATATATATATATATATATATATATATATATATATATATATATATATATATATATATATATATATATATATATATATATATATATATATATATATATATATATATATATATATATTTTTTGTGCAACATGGCAACATGTAGGGTCAAAATAATGTATTTTTTTAAGATGCTTAACTTTATTTTTACAGTTACTGCAGAACTATATATTCATAACAGATCTTAAACTACTATATATAGGTTAAAAAGAACATTGGGGGTCAAATAATTTTTTTTTAAGATGCTGAACTCTTAGTCTTTTACAGTTACTGCAGAACTATATTCATAACAGATCTTAAACTCCCTTGGTTAAAAATAACTTCTGTAGCTGAAGGTTATTTGGGAAAATAAAGTTAATATAAACCAAAATACGATTATTTAAACAAATATCTATCTGTTATGTACAAATGTAATTAACTTGTCAGTGGGGAGATATAGTAGCCAATATGCTAACATGTGAGTCAAATAAATAAAATCACTTTAAATTATTTTTACATCTTTACTGTAAACATTAACACTTGCAAAGAATAAAATACATGTTTTCAATAAAAATATTAAAAGTAAATACATTGTTTTATATTAAAAAAAAGGAAGTAGGTAATATTCTAAAACAAAAAGTGTATGTAACATGCCTATTAGACTCTGAAGTAGAAGAAGTAGTTTTCCTTCATCTTCTGGGTAGTTTTAGTGAGGTTTTGTTTATTTAAGGTCTGATTACTAAATTTGGTGAGTTGCAAAAATTTTTTACATTTTTTTTGAAAAATCAAAAAATAGATTTTTTTATATGGATCACAAGTTAGGCCAGCGCAGTATAGGCCGAATTCAATTTTAATTTGTACTAGAAGATACCCTTAAATATATTTCTGGATAATTTTTCGTAAAACATTTCACTCATATCTTTACCTAAGTACTTTTTCCCTGCATAAAATAGTAAGTAAAATGTTTTACAGAAGTATGTTGCTGCATAAAATGCTTTTAATATTACATGTTTTACAACTTCCAAAAGAGATAATAAAATATGGCAATAGCGCATAAATCTGATTCCACCTCAAGGATTTTCTTCCAAATGGCACATTAAATGTAGGAAGACACGTTGCGGCGTTTGGTTGCTGAAAGTTGTTTACTAGATAAAGCGTGTTGATTTCAGTTTCGTTTATATGTTGCCGTGTACTTGCAACTTCCTTTTATGCCATAGGATCATTAAAACTAATATAAGAGCTGGTAGTTAAATTAAAAAATATTAATATTTAAATATATTATATATATATAAAGTAATAACTTTTTCATAATTTTCTAATTAAATTCGTCGTATAATTCCTAATAATCCTATAGCACGATATATAGTTTTTTTCAGCATGTATGGAATCTTCAAGATTCATTTTATTGCCATAATATATATATATATATATATATATTATATATATATATATATATATATATATATATATATAATAATAATATATATATATATATATATATATATATATATATTATTTTTTTTATATAAAACATAAATTTATTATTTAAAGATAGTTATTTATTATTTTGATAATTGAAAGTTTAATATATATAAAAATTTGTTTAAAACCAATGTTTTTCAAAGCGTAAGGATTAAATATGTGTTACAAAAGCATTACGAAAAAAATGATTTTGTAGCTTTTATACCTTAAAAAAACTAAGGGTATCATATAAATTTTACCGGAAATTTAAATTATACAAAAAAAAACCGGATCAGATAAAAGTCACCAAGGAGTTCAATTTAGCAATTCATTCTTTATTTAAAAACTTTTAATTCACTTAAATTTATTATGTATTCTAATGTGACTTCACCTGGTTAAAATGTAATTGAGAGAAAATTAAAATGCAGCAAACTGATTTTTCGTCCAGTTCAATGGAGATTTAAAAATTTATCGCAACAAAAAAAATATAAAATATTTGTTTAGGTAATATAAGTGAAGCCATTATCAAAATTGGAAACATGAAATTCAATTCTCACACTTGGATGTCTAAAATCGCTGGCTTTTTCAATCCTAATAATACTTCATTTAACATGTGACGCATTTTTTACAGAATAAATTTAAATTAAATACTTAATTACCCAAAACAAAATTTTGAGATAATATCTGGCTTACATTTTGCTAAAACTATTAAAGTATGAACGATATTATAGATAAAAAGTATACATTTTTAAGACCAAGAATTTTATCAAAAAGTTCCTGTGGAGTTACTAGCCAAAATGGGATCTCTTTGGTACTGGTCCAGAAGTATAAAACTGTTAGTCCAGGAAAGTTAGGATATAAATCGGAAATTTTAAAGGCCAGCAGATATCGAAATGCGGTTGTCTGCATTGTGTTCAGAAAACTCCCAGGAAAAAAGTCTATATGTTGTGGTTATGCCATTTTTTGAAAAATGCATTCTGGTGCAATAAATGCATTTTGCAATTGCATAATTACTTGCAATATTATAAGAGCAAATGGAAACTCGAAAAATCGCTCGAAAATTGTTACTTGTGGGTTTTTGGGGATGCCGAATTCAATTCTGGCATTAAAATTATACGGGGGCGCTCGGGGGTGGCTCTGCGGGGGTGCCCAGGGGAGATTGGGGGGAAATTGCAGCGTCCATGAAAATTAGCCGAAAATCGTTACTCGGGGCTTTTCGGGGATGCCGAATTCAATTTGGCATTAGAATTACCCGGGGCGCTCGGGGGTGGCTCTGCGAGGGTGCCCAGGGGAGATTGGGGGAAATTGCAGCGTCCATGAAAATTAGCCGAAAATCGTTACTCGGGGCTTTTCGGGGATGCCGAATTCAATTCTGGCATTAGAATTACCAGGGGCGCTCGGGGGTGCTCTGCGGGGTGCCCAGGGAGATTGGGGGGGGAATTGCAGCGTCCATGAAAATTAGCCGAAAATCGTTACTCGGGCTTTTCGGGGATGCCGAATTAATTCTGGCATTAGAATTACCGGGGGCGCTCGGGGGTGGCTCTGCGGGGTGCCCAGGGAGATTGGGGGGAATTGCAGCGTCCATGAGAATTAGCCGAAAATCGTTACTCGGGGCTTTTCGGGGATGCCGAATTCAATTTGGCATTAGAATTACCGGGGGCGCTCGGGGGTGGCTTGCGGGGTGCCCAGGGAGATTGGGGGAATTGCAGCGTCCATGAAAATTAGCCGAAAATCGTTACTCGGGGCTTTTCGGGGATGCCGAATTCAATTTTGGCATTAGAATTACCTGGGGGTGTTTGGGGGTGGCTTTGCCGGGAAAGGTAATAAAGAAAGTGAAAAATCACAAATTATGAAAATAATACTTTATTTAAATAACAAACGTGTACTTTTTTATTAATCCATCATAAAGTTTAAATTTTAACATAAATACTAAACATCTTCCATGACCCGGGGAGCCGGTTCCGAGGAAATTTTAAGCAGTATCTCTTGTTCCTGTGAAACCGACTGTGGAGGAAAGTGACGAGGAAGAAGATGAAGAAGGGAAAAAAAAGAAGAGTTTAACGAAGATGTTTAGTATTTAGGTTAAATAATTGGATAATGTAATATTAATAAAAAATATAATTTATTACTTAAATAAAGTATTATTTTTATAATTTGTGATTTTTTACTTTTTTCATTACCTTTCCCCGCAGAGCCACCCCCCAGCTCCCCCGGGAAATTCTAATGCCCGAATTGAATTCGGCATCCCTAAAAATCCCCGAGTAACAATTTTCAAGCTATTTTTCCAAGTTTCCAGTCGTTCTTATAATATTGCAAGTAATTATGCAATTGCAAAATGCATTTATCGCACCAGAATGCATTTTTCGAAAAATGGCATCACCACACCATATAGACTTTTTTCCTGGGAGCTTTCTGAACACAATGCAGAAAACCGCATCTCGATATCTGCTGGCCTTAAAAAATTTCTTTATTTCGGTCGGTTTTGATCAAATTGCCCTGGACTATGTGTGTGCACAGAAACTCTTAGCTTATAAGAACTGGCAAATCGCCTGAAACAAAATAAAGAAGAATTCCTTAAAATAACCCCAGCAAATCAAAATACTTATCTACATTTCCGAGACAAATTTATAACCGTTTTTAAGATAAAATTAATATAAAAAAAATGTACTAAAAATTAGGTTTTTTTAAATCAGAATTATTTTAGTATACAAATCTAGGATATCCTGAAAGTTTTTGATCAGAATTTATGATGTTATGTCATAGATTACGTCTTAATCTGTATGACTGGTACATTCATTGTTTTTAAATTAGGAAGTGTGGTGGGTTAATTATCTTTAACTACTTTAGCAACAAGAGAAGAAAACCAATTATATTTATTAAATTTAACTTATATTAGAACCGGACAACTATCTTTATTTAATAACATAAATTCACTTTTTTATTTTATGTGCTAAAATATTAAAAGCATTCTAGTTTATTACGTGGTTTTTATAAAATCTGTAATGATGGATTTTTATTTTGTGGAATCCTGTGTTTTTAAAATATGTTTAATTATCTTTTATGCATTTCGCCAATGGTCTAGAAGTTTTACGTATAAAAAATTTAGTACATTTACAAGAGACCTAATAAATACCGTTCTTTGTATTTGTTTAAGCGGTACTATCTTGCTGAGGAACCCAAGAAAGACTTTTTGATACGTGAATCTGCCACAACAATATAGAACATATCTAAAAATAAATTTATTTCATAAATTACTATGAACTTATTGTGATGTAGATTTTGATTTAATGATAGATCTTTTATTATCACCTAAAGACGGCTGAATATATTGACAAGTTTAAACGTTGTGTTTCAGATATTCACTTTCATAACTCTTCTTCTTCTTCTTCCCTGGGAGCCGTCTTGATTAACTACCGGAGGCAGCGCAGCCTCATGGGCTTTTTGTGCCTAGTCTCCCATTGTCTTTTATATCAATCCTCCCATTAGTCTTGTTCCTAATGCTCATAACTCTTACTCCACAATTAAAATCTAAGCGCACGGTAGTGCGTCAAGCCAAGTTTCGGCCTATCGAACGAATGTGTGTATTTTACACGAAATGTTTCGGCATATTTTTCCTCCATGTCGTTACCTGGATGTCGTACCTGTGAAAAAATTAGGAAAGTTATGTCGAGTGATCTTTGAGATATTCGATTTTAAAAATCGCCCATTTTTCTACTGACTGACTGACAGAGTCATTGACTCTTGGGGGAGTAGAAACTTGAAATTAGATATGTAAATAGGTTTTGAGACACAACTAAAGAAAAAATTCTGAAACCTGTACATTTTAACTCGGAACGCTCTAAAGCAGAGCTGTAATACCGTCTATTTAGGGGGTATTTTAGGAACTTGTTATCTAATTAAACCTAAGTTTTTGAGGTCATTATTGCCCCGGGCTTTAAAATTTAGGCAGGATAATATTTACTGAGCAAAGAAAATTGCTAAATTTACTTATTAGATATAAAAGCAGGAGCGATTTAGATTAAAAAGAAAATTTTTTGCACTTCATATTCATTCTAGGCTCTAGGTTCAACCTAAAAAGCAAGGAATACTGGGAAAGTAGGCATAAAACACCCCCATTGTTTTTCTATTCGTTGAACTAAGAAAAAAAAGAAGATATCCCTCAAAAATACTTATGTAAAATAAGGGCCATGTTTCTATCTAAAAGTCTCGGCTTTTGAAATTATTGGGATCTAAAATTAGACAAAGTTCTGTCCACAATTTTGTTCCTCTTCTTTTTGACTTGGCAAGTTTTTATTGGTCTATCTGTATTAATGAGAAAAAGTGTCTGTATTATTGGAAAAAACAGACAGATCAGTAAAAAATCTGTCAAGTCAAAAAGAGTAAAACAAGATTGTGGTGAGAATTTGATCTAATTTTAGATCACAGCACTTTTAGAGAAAGAGATTTTTAGATATATACTTGGCCCCTATTTTACATAAGTATTTTTGGTGATATTCTTATTCCGATTACCAACAAGTTTATTCCTTTTGTAAAATCTATCTTGTATTCTGATCACAACTAATTCCATAGAGTCTTTATAGAACCGCATTTGCATTTGAGTTAGAGCCGTTATTATATACCAAATTAATCCTCTTTGTTCTTAACAGAATCATTCTATTACAGCAATATTAGAAATTTTAGTGGTAATCTATATCCTAAATGTGTGCGAATGCTACTTGCAGTAATACGAATAGTTAGGATGCGATTGAAAATTTAGCCTTTGATTAAAATTATTGGTTAATAAGAGCCTACAGTTAAATTGATTTAATTACGCCTCAGTTGTCAGTTTACATTTCTCTGTGTTGTTTTGTCGGTTTAAGGTTTTGCATTTCGAAAAAAGTATATTTATAAAAATACATGAACATTTCTTTTGTGCCCAAATTCTTATGAATAAATTGTCGTCTCGTCTCTATGTAAATAGTTGAATTTATAATTTTACTAAACGTAAATCTTTAGTTCTCCGTTGGCTATAAGCATATTACAATAATGAACCAATAGCAAAATTTATCTCATTACCATGGAGAAGCCATAAGCATAAAGCGACTTTACTGTTATATTCCTGTAATATGGTATCATAATAACACCGGCACACAAAAAAACATATTCCATATATTTGACCAGACCCATCTATGTATAAGTATTTTGATGCGCGAGGTCCGTTTGGCCCATACACCATCAAAATTTTGAATAAATTGCGAAAAACTTCTGAAAATTGCGAAAAATTGCAATTATGAAAACTAATTTGTTTTTATCAGACTCGATCAAGTATGTTTCTTATGTATTTTGATACGCTGAATCTAAATATGAAGTCCTTTTGGCTGTACATCCACCAAATTTTAAGTAAATTGCGAAAAAACGCTGAAAACGAGTAAAAATAGCAAAAATTTGCAATTATGAAAACGAATTTGTTTTTATTAAACTCGATCAATTATGTTTCTTATGTGTTTTGATACGCTGAATCTAAATTTTAAGATTGTTTGGCCCGTACACCCTTAAAATTTTAAAAAGATTGCTAAAAAAGCCTAAAAGTTGCGAAAAATTGCAATGATGAAAACGAATTTGTTTTTATTAAACTTGATCAGGTATATTTCTTATGTATTTTAATACGGTGAATCCAAATCCGAAGTCTTTTTGGCTGTACACTTTTCAAATTTTAAGTAAATTGAAAAAAATCGCTTAAAACAGCTTAAAATTGCAATAATGAAAACGAATTTGTTTTTATTAAACTCACTTGATCAAGTATGTTTCTTATGTATTTTGATACGTTGGATCTAAATTCGAAGTTTGTTTGGCCCGTACACCCTCCAAATTTTGAGTGTATTGCCAAAAATTGCTAAAAATTGCGAAAAATTGCAATTATAAAAAAGAATTTGTTTTTATTTAACTTGATCAAGTATGTTTTTTTATGTATTTCAATACCAATACCAAAGTCTTTTTGGCTGTACACCCTCCAAGTTTTTAGTAAATTGCGAAAAATCGCTAAAAGCAGCTAAAAATTGCGAAAAATTTCAATTATGAAAACAAATTTGTTTTTATTACACTTGATATGTTTCCTATGTATTTTAATACGCTGAGTCTAAATCCGAAGATTGTTTGGCCCGTACATCCTCTAAATTTTGAGTAGACTACTAAAAAACTGCTAAAAATTGCGAATAATTGTAGTTATAATAAAAAATATATTATTATTTTTTTTAACTCGATTAAGTATGTTTCGGATTTATTTTAATGCGATGAATCCAAACTAAGAATCTATTTATCTCGATAATTTATATAGTTATAAAAATCGTAAAAAATAGCAATAATGAAGCAGTAAATAGCAATAAAAAGTATTGTTCTTACCTATAGCAATGAGCTAAACATGATTTTTTCCAAATTGTATTAAAATGTTTATAAATTTTGAATAAAAGGTAAAAATCGGGAATTGCAAACAATAGAACAAAAAAAATTATAATGAATCTATCATAGACATGATTTTTTTTCGAAACAAATTTTGCTTACCTGAAGCATGTTTTTTTAATTTTCTGTCAATATTGAAAGAGATACAAAAACGACGTGATGATAAGGTAGGGAACGACCTCATTCAGCGGGATTTTCTTTTATTTTCTGTTTTCTATCGGTATTTCTCTCTTTAGCGTTCAGCAAAAAACTGCTATTATGTAAACATTCCATCTTCATTTTACTTATGTCTTGATGGAATAGTTCTCCTAGTTTCTTACTATATTCTTCAAGGTTTCTAGAAAGTTCTGAAAAACATTTTTAAACTTTTGCTAAGCCACTTTCTCACTGTCGTCTATTTTTTCGATGAAATTTTCGTCTTCAAATAAACTTCGAATTTGTGGTAAATCGAAAATCCCTCTTTTAATTTAGTATCACTCATCGCAAAAATAACTGCAATTTTTCGCAATTTTTAGCCATTAGCCACGTATCTGTTATACATGTGCACTTTTTTAAGACACATGTTTTTGCTTCTCAGGCTTATCCTTAAAAACTCTTGGTAATGTCGCTAAGTAGGTCTTTGCAATATTTACAGAAGCCTTTAATATTTATCTCTTAAAAGTATTACCGAACTAATTAAAAAAGAACAGAACATCTGGTGAATTACCAGTAGCAAATTAGATATTATGTTCTGGCCCTTAACATAAAAAAAGAGTAATTTCTATGCATTATTTTCCTTTACAAGCCTATCTACAGTGTGACTAAACTAGACGGGGTTGTTTCTAAAAGTATTCTTAAAAGTTATAATTTTTTTGTCTAAATATAGTTTTTATTTTATGCAAACTCTCAGTTGTAAAAAATAATTTTGATTTTTTGCCCATTTTTTGTAAATTTCACCATACTTGTACGGCTGTTTCTTCAGCCTTCTGGCAGAACATACACAGGTTATCCTCCACCAGGCCTATTCTTTCCAGGTGCTTGTTGAGTTTGCAATGTCCTGTTAGTTGACCTACGTTATCCTTGACCTTTGACTGTGGCTCAGTAGGTCCGAGGTAAACTTGGCCGAGCAGGTCTTAATGAACTTCTTTGCCTGTCATTGTCCTGGTGTTTGTACCCACCAGCTTTGAAACTCTTTGTCTACCCAACTCTTAATAGATGCTTTAAAGAGGCTCAGACACAGAATGGCTCAGGGCCCATTATTTCCATGGCTGATCCTCTTTTGGCTAGGT